>OY998247.1:52827582-53085559 GCA_963922005.1 Cornus suecica
AAATATTTATTTTTTCGGAAAAAAATCATATTTTTGGGAAAAAATTAATTTTCGGAAAAAAAATATTTTTTCGACAAAAAATATTTTTGTCGAAAAAATTAATATTTGGAAAAAAAATCATATTTTCGGAAAAAAATCATATTTTTGGAAAAAAATTAATTTTCGGAAAAAAATATTTTTTCGACAAAAATTATTTTTTTGAAAAAATTAATTTTTCCAAAAAAATTAATTAATTTTTTTTCCGAAAATTAATTATTTTTGAAAAAAATATTTTTTATATTTTTGGGAAAAATATTTTTTTCCCGAAAATTACTTTTTTTCCAATTTTATATATATATATTTTTCATATTTATATATTTTTAATACATATTAGTATATATATATATAATTATACCAAGACCAAGACCAAAAGCAAAACCAACTCCTTACCAAACACTATATATTGGTTTTAGATTTACCTAAAACCACCCAAGACCAAAACCAAAACCAAAACCAAGACCAAAACCAAGTTCCCAAACGGGCCATATGATTTGGAGTAACTAACTCAGTGATTGACACATGGAAAAATAAAAGAGAAAGAGTAGGGTGGTTTGGGAATGAGAATAAAAAAATAAGAATAATTTTTTTTTCTTATTCTTATTTTCTCATCCAAAAGAACAGGAACAAAAAATATATTTGGGGCAAAAAAAAACACATATTCTCACATAATTTTTCCTTTCTACCACAATTTTTTTTTTGGAAATCCCAAAAAGAACAAAAAAACAAGTTTTTATTGTTCCCTTATTTTTTTTACTATTCAGAAAAACAGTTTCCAAATTGATAACATAACAAACAGTAAAAAGGGTTACCAAATATGTTCTGTTCTCCTGAACAGTGCCAAAAAATAAAAAACAGAACAAAAACAAGATTTTCAAACGGGGCCTTAGGGTCCGTTTGGGAACCATTGTTTTTGTTTTTGTTTTGAGAACAAAAAAACAAGAACAATTCTTGTTCTTGTTCTTATTTTCTCACCCAAGAGAACAAGAACAAAAAACATCTTTGGGGACAAAAAATACACATATTCTTTCACAATTTTTCCTCTCTACCACAATTCATTTTTTTTGAAAAATCTCAAAAAGAACAAAAAAACAAGTTTTTGTTGTTCCCTTGTTTTTTCTATTATTCACGAAAACAGTTTCCAAATTGAGAACAGAACAAACAGTAAAAAAGGTTGTCAAACATGTTCTGTTCTCCTGAACAGTGCCAAAAAACAAAAAACAGAACAAAAACACAGTTTCCAAACGGGGCCTTAAGGTTTTAGGCTAAAACTTATAATGTTCCAAAATTTACATCATAAATTTTTCTCAGATTTCCTTAAAGAATGTAGACACAATTTCTGTCCAACCTTTTGTGGCTTATTTATTTTTCCTCATGATATGTAAATCTTTATTGATCCGGTCTGCTTGTTATAACAAATTTGTAGTAGAACTTTTCATTTGAAGCTGTACTGACAAAAAATTCAAAAATTGACAAGTTTAACTACAAAACAAAATTAGGTTCCATTGATTCAACATGGTTCTCCATCGCATTCAAGGGAAGATTATCCTTTTTGTTTTTGATTTAATTTAATTAGCCTTTAGAAAGAAAAAAAGAATTTAATTAGTCTTTTAAAATCTTAAAATAAAATTTATATATTATCCGGACCTACTTTGTCCTTGGTTGAATATAATTAGCCTATTTAAAACTTATAATCGTAATAAAATTAATGAAATTACAACAACCCACCAAATGGTTCTTTCGGTTATTTTTGTAGGGAATAAGAAAACACAAAAATATCCGTTTGGATACCCTATTTTCTGTTTTTGTTTTTTTACTGTTCATCAGATAAAAAAAAAACACACGTTTGGCAAACACGTTTACTGTTCACTTTTTTTTCCCCAAGAAAACTGTTTTCTGTGAATAGTGTGTAAAAGTAGTGAAAACACCAAATACAACTTTTAGTTGTTTTTTGAGTTTTTTCACTGTTTAGGTGGTAAAAACAGTGAAAACACCAAATCCATAAAATACAACTTTCACCAAATAAAAGTGGTGAAAACACGTTCATCCAAACGCTTTTTGTTTTTAATTTTTTGCTGAAAAAAATAAAGACAAATACAAAAACAATTTTTATATTTAAAGACAGAAAACAAATACAAAAAACAGGCTTTCCAAACGCACCCTGTGCCTTACATTTATTTTCTTATTCTCTTTTTGCACATTAATTGACACTTAATTTGCCTATGTGCTCAAATTAACAAAGCTGTAATCCCCTGTTTGATTCCCCCCATAAATGACATTTTTTTTTGTACTTTTTTTGCACAGTGGTTGTCATTTAATTTGCCTAGGTAACTTTTAGATAAATTAGCAAAGTTGGGATACCCTTACCGCACCACCATAAATGAAAGAATTAATTATTTTCACCAACAAACCCCATCAATGACAGAATTAATTATTCTTCACCAATCTACATCATAAATGACAGAATTAATCATTCTTCACTAACTTACATCATAAATGACATAATTAAGTATTGTTCACCATCCTACCATATAGACTCAATCTACATATAATAAAGGTAATAAAACCCTAAAACAAACGCATTCATCCTCATAAACCACAACACTCAAAAAAATACTGAGAAGTAGATGCAAAATTGTACTTAATTTTTCCTATGTGTTATAACAAATTTGTTAAATGTTATACATAGTGAAACTTAAAAAAATGGCAATTAAGCACCGAAACTAATAAACCTTTTATTTTCCCTGAGAAAAAAAAGTAGTAACGGGAAGGAATATAGAAAGAGGGAAAAATCACAAAATTCTAGTTAAATGTGCCGGCCGCACATGTGTAATTCAAAACAACTTTTAAAAAGTTAAATACATGCCCTAACACAAGTTGAACAGTTCCCAATACAAATCCGATCTTCTTTTTAGAAGAAAAGTAGAGGATATTTGAGCCTTTGATCCTCAATCCGGTGATCGTAAATCTATCATGACTAGAAAGTTGAATAAAGCATTGAACCATTATATCCGAAAATAAAAAATAAAATATTGCTTAATAATATTTCTCTCAATCTCGAAATGAGACTCCCCGCCTCCGGGGGAAACTCGCTCAAATATTCTTTTGAACTATATGTATCAGGAAGATTAATTTAGAAAATTGGTGGAGACACTATATTCGAAAGTAAAAAGCATAAAATAAATTACTCCTTAATAAATCGCCAATGCGGCTTCACAATTTAGGGCATTTTGGTAAGTAGCTTTGGATTATTAATTCCCTAAGGTTTTTGGCTGTGTATGAGCTAGAATCAAATGGTCGTACCAATGGTCCCCACATTGCAAGAAATTGAGTGTTACTTAACGCTCATACCAATGGTCCGACACTGAAAGCAATTGAGTGCTAATTAGTGCGCATGCATTTGTTGACGCCTCCATTGACAAAGTCGAAAACAATATTGAATTATTGATGCATCTCTTGTTAGAAGTACTTCTCTAATTTGAATTCTTTAAAAATTTATTAATATAATTTAAATATAATTTAACTAAGTGTATAATTTTAATTTTGTTTTTAATTATATAGTAGGATAGTTGCGGAAAGTGAAATGTTAAATTGCATTGGAATTCGAACTGAACAAATATTTTGGGATAAGTAAATAATAATGGACAATTAATATGAGACAAAGGTAGTAGTAAACACCCATCCAGATGCATTATTGAGGATAAATCAATTAGCCATTGTAAGGTAAACATATAGATATACGAATGGGTAAATGGCGGAAAACCCTTTTATAGTATAAAAATTGTGCAGATAACATCCCTAAAATTCAAAATGTGTATATAAGCAGCACTAGTATTACAAAAATATACACTTTAACCCCCTTAACCAAGAATTTATTCATTTTTTTGGCCTAACTTTAAGCACGTGACTTTCGTATGCAATACTTTCTTTCCAAATGCTGAAAATAATTACTTACTAAAATGCCCTAAATTGTGATTAAACACAAAACCTGAAAACTGGTACTGACTTAAAAAAATGGCCTAAATTTTCATTTTACATTTCATATTTTTTTGTAAAATAAATAAATAAACAAATAAATAAGAATAAGATGGTACCAAATACATATCGATACAAAATCGCATACTTGTCTTTTGCAGAGCACGGAAGGACTTAATTTACTTATACATACAAATTCGCACTTGTCTTTAGAGCATGGAAGGACCAATAAAGCAACCACACACGTATAGATAAACGTCTACAAAAGCACTGTTAATCCTATGTATCGCTCCATGCTCCATAATAGCAGTCTAGCCTTTGGTGCACGACATTGGCCCTTGCGTTCTTCATGATTGTGGTGGTTCGGTGCTAGTGACCCAATGGGACATCATGTCAAATGGAGGTACCCTGAAATCCATTGCAAATTTCCCCAGAAAAGAGGAATGGCAATCACCATCCAATCCACTTCAACGAACTCCACATAATAAGCACAAGTAAGGGGGTCTTATGCCAACCATAACTTTTCAAATCCAAACTAGATCTCTCACTGCCTTAGGGAGTCCACTAACACCCTTAGATCATGCCCATCAATGTGATGTTGATGAATAATATTCATTTTATGTTCAGACCTTGATGTGGACTCCAAGAATTCAGACCTGCAAAAATAAAAACATCTACGTAAAGATGGTGTTAAAAACTTAAAAAAATTAAAATGGTTGACTTATACTTCAGTACATCACCAAGAGAGTAACATGTCTGAGCCACTCTCTGAAGCTTACATATATATATATATATATATATATATATATATTTAAGTGAAGCTTGTATACAACCATGTCTCTGCAGCCTAGAGTTAAGCTTATAGGTTTTGAGGTTTGGGAGTCCCAACTTGGTGGGTTTGGGGCTTTGTTGAACAGTGTAGCAGTTTGTTTTGAACATGGGGTTTTATCCTTTATTCTGTGCTTGGCTTTGTTTAGCCTTCCTTCAATAATTTACTTGCTTTTTCAAAAAAAAATAAAAATCCAACTTCCCCACAATTAAATGAAAGCATCAATTCAATTTGATTTGATCTAAAAAATGGAAAGCAAATTAAACAACATTGTAATAAAAAAAAAAATTTCCTGAAAGGTTTAGCAAATTTTATAAATAACTATCGAAAATACATATATAATAAAAATTCCACCTTAAGTGGAACGAGCTAAAAGCCAAGAACAAGTTGCTCACAGGGCACCATGACAATTGACACAAATATATAACAATGCCTTATCACCGATCGAGGCAACAATCAATCGTCTGGAGGACGTGACGGAGGCCTTATAATTGACGATGGAAGATCCAAAGCACGACGGGCACACTGAGCAGCTGATCCATTTCTAAAGGAGCAAGAGAGGAATAGAATTTCGTATTTTTATTAACAAATAGTGTTGAAAAGAGCACAATACTTTCTTCATTAACAGATTCCTCGTGGATACTATTTTGAACTTCATTGTTTTGCCCTTCATATCTATTGCTGCTTAAGTTTCCTTCCTAGTTGGATTTGATCAAGAAAGTAACTGCCACTAGTAAAGCTTTTTTTTTTTTTCTTTTTTCGATATCTGGGTGTGTAGAACTTTCGCCCGACTAATTCAAAAGTATGTTAATTTGCATATGTTTCCTTTAGCGTACTAGTATCTTTGGGATATTGATTCCCTAGATTTTTGGCTGTGTATGAACTCAAATCAAGTGTGCATGCATCCGACATTGCAAGCGATTGAGTGCTAATTAGTATGCATGCAATTGTTGACAAAGTCGAAGACAATACTGAATCATTGATGCATCTCTTATAAAATGTAGTAAGCGACTATCCAGTTGCACCATTTAGGATAAATCAATCAGACATTGTAAAGTAAACACATATATATATATATCAACCAAATATGAGTAGATACAAATTCGCACTATTGTTTTTTACAGAGTATGAAGGGCTAGAAAAACAACCAAACACGTATAAATACAAATTCGCACAATTGTCTTTTGCGGAACATGGAGGGGCTAGTAAAGCCTTTCGCGGAACATGGAGGGCCTAGTAAAGCCTTTTGCAGAACATGGAGGGCCTAGTAGTAAAGCCTTTTGCGGAAGATGGAGAGGCTAGTAAAGCCTTTTGCGGAACATGGAGGGCCTAGTAAAGCCTTCTGCAGTCAATGGATTCATCTGATTCAATCTTTTTAACCTCCTCTTCCCGGGTAAAAAAGCTGCCATGATTTTCCCCGACTTCTCTATGCTATGATTTTTGCCCAAGTGAGCAGGAAAGCACTGTTTAGAGGCTTCTCTAATCTTAGATATTCCATCATTCAGTGGGGATAGCTCCTTAAAATAATTATTTCGGGGAATGAAAGGCTGCTTAGTAAACTCCCTGTTTTCACCGGCATTAGTGACAGTTTAGTTTCCATACCCACAACATGCTAATACCATTTACTGTGCATGAAAGCTCTCAACATCAAGCAACTTGGCAGGGTGACGCATGGATTCCACAAAGTCTTCAAAGACTGCACTGCCCCATGGTTTTCTGCCCAACTTATTGTTTGTTAGTTTGCTACTTCATTTGCCTATATATATGGTAGTATATGGAGAGCAGAGTTAAGGGTTGTGATATATATATAGTATACACAAGAGATACACGTGAGTTGAGAGAAAACACGTTAGAAAATTTGTGAGTTTCTGTGAGTGAGAGTGTGAGGTTGAATTGAATAGATACCCAGAATTTGTATCCTCCTCCCTAAAAACACCATTGTTTCCAATTCATCTATATTGAAAAATTCTCAAAGTGGATATACCCGATTCTTTGGAGAACCACTATAAATATCTTGTCTCAATTATATGTGTATTTGTATTTAGAATTGGTTATCCGCACAATAATTAGGTGATGTGCTTGAGCTTATCCATTAGTCTGAGCAATTGCAGAGCCGACACGGTTTTGTCAGTATACAAATCTGAACTACCGACAAGCTTGGAACAGCTCCCAATCTTTTTCTGCATTTATCTGTTTTGACATCATGAAATCGAAATCTCTATTCTGCTATTCGGAAAGAGTTCCAAACCTCTGAGAGTAGCCAATTTCTGAAGGACCATTTGCCATATTCATGAAGCAGCCATGAGGCGCTTCTCTACATTGCCTTTGACAAGAACCTTTAGGACTTGCATTTGAACCCTGTAAACAAGGAGTAGGACAGCTGTGTCCCAGCTAACTCTTTGACGCTTGAAGCTTTGAGGCATTTTTGTTTGTGCTCTTGGACAGTTTCTTTCCCATTCATCTCTCCTGTATCGGATTTATTTGAAAATTCCGAAGCCACCTGCACTTCATCATCCTATAATCATAACAGTGGATCAGTAGACTCTCTCTATCATCTTCATCATCCTCCCCTTCTTCCTTAACTGTTTGTGGGAGAATGAGAAGATAACGGTTAAATATTGTACTTATATAGTTTAGGTTTTTGCTCTACTGTTCTGCTACAATCGAGAATATATACTAATAATTTAAACTTCATCCCTTTTGTTTCATTTTGTTTTATGATTTTTCTTCACAAATGGCTCATGAAAGTGATAATTAACTTTTATTCATCCCTTTTACCATAATTTTTTGTAGAAAATATGATTGTATCAGGTAAATATATGTGTGTGTATAAATTATTGAATTTATTTTTTTACGAAAAAGAATAAATTAATATGATATTCTTCAAATATATATATAGACCGAGAAAAGAAAATAGATATTCACTATGTCCCAAAATAAGTGTTTATTTTTACTTTTTTATCCGTCCCAAAATAAGTGTTTATTTTTACTCTTTTATCCATCCCAAAATAAGTTTCTACTTTTACTCTTTTGTCCGTCCCAAAATGAGTCTCTTATTTGAATAGTAAAAACACTTTATCATACAACTTTATTATTTTACTCTTCATGCATCGAAATTATAAATCACCAATATAATAAACCATCACATCATTATGGTAGAACCAATGATAAAATTGGTATTTTATTTATTACCAATACAACATCTTAAAAAATTGGATTCCTCAAAAGGCCTTATAAATTGGGACAGAGAGAATACTATTCATATATATATATATATATAAATCCAAATTTCTATTTTTTCTTACAAATTGATGGGGAAAAAAAATCACCAAACCCAACCCAAAATTTGGGTTTGTTTCAACCCTTTCAGAACTTCGGTGGATCATTCCTTTGCACTCCTACTTCTACGTGTCCCACTAGCCACCGTGATGTTTTTTCTTTCTTCTTTTGTTTATTTTATTCAGGCGTATATAAATTAAATCCTAAAATGACTTTAAATGTGTTTAATATCTGGATCAGTTAGAATTCTACAACCTAAAAATACACTATTCATTTCCCCTTAAGGGAATAAAAAATTCATTCAAAACATGTACTTCAGAATTGTACAGCCATTAAAAAAATAACCATACCAATCTTAAAACAACTATGGGTCTGTTTGGTAGAGTTGTGTTTGTATTTGTGTTGAAATAAACGAAAAACACGTTTTTTTGTTTATTCATCCAAAAACATAAGTATGTTTGGTAGGGATGTTTTTTGGATCGAAATTGAAAAATTAAAAATCAATAATTAATAATATAAATAATAAATAAAATATAATATAATAATAATAATAAATGAATACAATAATAATAAATAAATATAATAATAAATAATAATAATAAATTAATAAAATAAATAATAAATTACATAAAACATATTTAAAAATATAATAAAAATAATAAATAATAAACAAAATGAAATAAATAATAAATAAATATAATAACAAATAAATACTTCATAATAATAATAAAAAAATGAGTATAATAATAATAAATTAATATTAAATTAATAAAATATATTTTTAAAGAATTAAAAATGAATAAATAATTTATAAATAAAATGAATTAAATAATGAAATAATAAATAATAAATAAATAGAATATATTTATAAATTATTATATAAATTAATAAATAATAATTTAATAATATAAATAATAAAATAATAAAATATATTATAAAGTGAAAAAATAATAAAGAAAGAAAAATAATAATACATAAATAAATATTATAATAAATAATAAATAAATAGTAAGACCAAACCGCTTACCAAACAGACTTTTAAGAATTTAGGATCCAGTAGAAACACTCCAATAAACACCAAATTCATGTTTATTGGAATATGCCTAAAATTTGGGTAACTGAGTAAAGTGTTTTTTAACACACATAACCCAAAAACACTAAATCAAACAAGTTTATAAACACTAAAACATAAACAGACACAAAAATATGTCTACCAAACAGGCCCTATATGTTTTGAAGTGAGGATTTTGACATATATATATATATATAATAATTATAATTTTTATAGAATATCCAAAAGAAAAACATAAAAAAAAAAGAAAAAGAAACGTGAGGTGAAACTTTTCTGTCTAAAAAATTCAAGATAATGCTAAATATCACCACTCGTATAAATAATTAGAAATTTTAAAGTGAACTTTTTCATGTTGTAAAATGAATTATTCGAATCATAATCTTTCACTCACCAGATTTGAAAAACCCCTTCCTCTCCCTTGAGCGGAGTCCTAAAAAATTAATAATCTATCAGAAACGAAATGAATGTTACAAAAATATTAAATTTAAACAAAAACAAGTAAAGAAAAAATTAGATGCTAACCGTAAATTTAGTAAATTGCTGATTCGATAAATCATCTATAACTTCTTGACGTTCGTCATCCTCTCTTTTATCACTCTCTGTCATTCACTCACAATACGGGTGAGAAGGGATGAAAAGTTTGTAATTATATAGAGGGGTTAGGATTTTTTTATTCGGCCATAGCCACCAGCCAGTCACAACACGAGTGAGAAAGGATGAAAAAAGTTCGTACTAATATAGAATAGAGGCTCGGGTTTTTTTATTTGGCCATAGCGCAGTCAATCTCATTACGACTGAGACGATGAAAAGTTTGTACTTATATAGAGGTTAGGGTTTTTTTATTTGGCTATATTACAGCCACTCACAATACGAGTGAGGAGAGATGAAAAGTTTGTACTTATACGGAGGGACTAGGTTTTTTTTTATTCAGTTTCGCTATAAGAAAATCTACTGTACCTACACGTGTTCACTTTGTGCAGTAAATGGTATTTTATGTTTTACTATGTTTTGGTCCATTGATACTATAATCATTTTTTAAAAAATAATTTAACAAAAAAGTATTGAAATTCCCATTCATTTTCTCTCGTATTATTTCTTTCTTTTTTCTATTTGTTTTTATTTACTATGATAAATAACCTCTACTTTTAACAACTTACAATTGTATTATCAAAATTGTGATATTATATTTATACTCAACTACTCTCAATTTCGGATGTGATGTGAAAAATAAGTAATGTAAAACACAGGATTCTACATTGTTATTAGTAAAAAGGTGAAATGGTTGTTTGTCAACTTAAAAAAATTGAGAAGTACATTCCTTAAATCACTTTTAAGTTTTGTAATTTTTTTTGTTATTTGTGATGAATATTGTTTAATTTTAATATATAATAATATATTTTGCTGTTTCTTAAATCTTTTTTATTGGATTGTGATGTTGTGGCAGAATTTGGGCTCGGTGTTACGACAACCAGATTGATCCAAACACTTTTTTTTTAATCAGTTCTAGGCCTATTTAATACGCTCTTGTTGGTCAATATATATATATATATATATATATATATATATTTAGGATGTAGGGTGATTTAGTGATTGAGACACCAAAAAATTAGAGAGAAAGAGTTATAATTTTAGGCTGAAACGTATAATCTCCAAATATTATCATAAAACTTATATATTATCCGGATCTATTTTGTATTTGACTGATTTAATTTGCCTTTTTATAATTGTTATTAAGTTAATGAAATTACTAACACTCCACCAAATGGACCATAAATACACTTATATCTATTTATAATAGCTTGTTTATTTCTTTCGGTCATTTTAGTCGGGAATAAGAAAACAAAAAATACGTTGTGCCTTATATTTCATTTTTGTTTTTGTTTTTCTATTTTATTTTTGCACATTAATTGACATTTAAATAGTCTCTGTACTTAAATTAGCAAAGCTGTAATGCCCTTTGTTTAATTCCCCCCTAAATGACTTTTAGTTCATTTTTTATTCACATTGGTTGTTATTAAATTGCTAACTTTTTGGTTAAATTAGCAAAGTTGGAATACCGTGTCCAACACCACCATAAATCATCATTAAGTATTCTTCACCAACCTACTAGATAGGCTCAACCTCCATATCATAAAGATAATAAAACCCTAAAACACACTAGCACCATCATAAACGATATAATTAATTATTCTTTATTCTTCAACAACCTACCAACACAATAAATGACATAATTATTCTTTTCCAATCTATCCGATAGACATGATCTGCCATATCATGGAAATAATAAAATCGTAAAACACACAAGCAACTTCATAAATTACATAATTAATTATTCTTCACCAACCTATCAACTTCATAAATTACAAAATCAATTATTCTTCACCGACCTACCCGATATCATAAATATAATAAAACCCTAAAACAAGCACATCATCCTCATAACCCACAACGCACAATAATAGATGCAAAAATGGTACTTAATATTACCTATTAGTTATAACAAATCTATTAAACATTAAATATATTGAAACTAAAAAAATAGCAACCAGCCCCCAAAACTATTCAACCTGTTTTTTCAAATAAAAAATTAGAAATGGCAAGGAATATAGAAAGTGGGAAAAATCACAAAATTCTAGTAGATATGCCTACATGTGTATAATTCAAAACAGCTTGAAAAAGCCAAATACATGCCCTAATAAAAGTTGCACAATGCCTAATACGAACCCAATTTATTTTCAGAAACAAAAATCGTAGGATATTTGAGCCTTTGATCCTCAATCCCGTGGTCGTGAACCTACCGCGACCAGAAAGTTAAATATAAACACTAAACCACTATATCCGAAAATAGAAAAATAATATCAAATAAAATAAATTAAACTACTGCTTAATAAATCTCTCTCGATCTCGAAGTGAGACTCGCCCCCTCTCGGGGGAGGTCGGGGGAATTCACTCACATATTCTTCTGAATTATATGTATCCGCATGATTAATTTGGAAAACCGGTAGGGACACTAGATATAACGGAAAGTAGAAGAAATAAAATAAAATAAACTACTACTTAATAAATGGCCAAATGCACTTTCATAAATTTCCCGACCCGGACTCATTAAATTGGAGGACCATAATCAACTACACAATAATACATTGTAGTGTCACAGTGTTCTAGGTTTTAACTTTTACCAATATTGTATATGAAATTAGGGTTCCACATATAATTATGGCTCATGAAAGTGATAAATAACCTCTACTACAAACATATGGGTTTTTTTTTTTTTTTTTAAAGAATCAGCATAGTATATTAGAGACCAATCACAAGGAGAACCTTACAAGATGAGGGAGAAATCCTCATTTGGGAAACCCCACATCCACCAGAGATCATTGTACCAAAAAAAGTGAGAAATAGGAACCCTACCACTAGAACAAGACATGCAAAAGAAACTACTGAAGCTAAAGGAAACCCCTAAGTACCACCAACAAGAAGAAGGACAACAACTAGATAGCATTGACATTAAGGTGAGAGAAGATAGAACTAGGAAAGCTCCAAACCTACGCTAGGGAGAGGTTCAAGGGAGACTCCCTGATGCCTTTAAGAGAATAGGCCTTGAATTTGACAGTGTCCATGATCTCAAAGAAAAGCTGATTCTCAGTTCTAACAGTGCCCGCGTATAGCCTTCTACCCCTTTCACACCATTAGATGTACACCGCAGCAGCCAAACTCCATTTACAAAGGTAGTTATACATGTTTTTGTCTTTAAGAGAAGAGCACCAGTTGATGAGGTTATCCCAGCTGTCAAAAGAGCAGTTGAGAGAACCATTGTTTCTCATATAAAACCAGCCTTTAGAAGTAAAGGGCCATTGGAAGAAGAGGTGGTTTCTGGATTCAAGTTGGCTACAAAAAACACAATGGTTATGAGATATGAGCCCCATCATCAACATTCTGTCTTGAGTAAGCAATCTATTGTGAATGACAGTCCAAAGAATAAATGAATGCCTAGGAATAGCACCATTGAACCAAACACTAGGCAACCAAGCAACAACATTACTTCTGAATCTAGTCACTTCTCAAGCAGAGGCAATGGAAAAAGAGTAAGAAGAACCCCACACCAGTTTGTCATTCTTTGAGGAAGGAGGATGGAAGTTAAGAGTAACAACATTGAGGTAAAGAATAGCAAGGGAATTGACATCAGGCCATGACCAAGAGAAACCAGAAATTATACAAGAAACTTTAGCATATTTTCTCAGTCTTGAAGTGGAGATGATCTCTTCACCAAAAATATCAACTATAGGCTTATCAAAAAACCAATTGTCATACCAAAGAGAGACCAAGAGCCATTTCCCACCTTGAATTTGAACATGCCTCTGAATTTATCTCTGATACCAAGCATTTTTCTCTATGCCCATGACCTGTTGCAAGAAGTTTTAAGAATCCAGAAAGTTTTGCCTTTAATAATGGTTAAATGAGCCCATTTAGACCATAGAGAATAAGGAAAAGGTTGAATAAGCCTCCACAAATGCTTGGCAACAGCAACACAGTTCCAAGCTACAATGTCTTTGATGCCAAGACCCCTTTCATTTTTAGGCAAACACACAACATTCCAAGCCAACTTTTCACCTCCAAAGCTAAGACAAGGACCTTTCCACAAGAACCTTCTTAGAATGCTAGTAATATCTTTCATAACAGATTTAGGAAGGATAACCCTCTTAATAATTCTCATGACTAAAGATTGACAATCATTAGCCTTGAGTCTTGTGGATAGTATAGGGACCCCCAAGTATCTAGTAGGTAAAGCTCCAATAGTGAATTGAGTTTGCAATTGAATAGAGTTTCTCATCTCCTCTAGGGATGGTAACGAGTGCGGTTTTGGGCGGGTGTACCCTCCCCCACTCCCGGAACCGTTAAGAAACCTCCATTCCATCCTGGTCAAAAATTGACTAAACGGAGTGGGAGGTCACCCCGTCCCCGTCTGATTTTTTTAAAACTGTTGGGTGACTACAGGTACTCGTTAATAATTAAATTTTTTAAATATTTCACTTTAAATTAAACAATTTCACAAAATTATATCTTAAAACACGAAATTCAATATTATAAAAACTAAATAAATCACCAAATTATCCAACAAATCAAATTACAATACATTCTATCCAAAATAACAACAAAAAAAAAAAATTGTCTAATATTAGGTTCACTACTTCAATCTACACAACAACAAAAATAGAGTTTAGAAATAGTGAGTTACACTTATTATATATATATATATATATATTATAATATGTTTAAACGGGGAGGGGAGGGGCGGGGACACCTAAAACCGTCTCCACCCCGTTTATGTGCTGGTTTTTTTTCTCCAATCACATCCCCACCCATATAGTATAAACGGGGCACCCAAAACAATTATAAACGGGGTTGACCGGGGTGGGTACCCGACGGGATGGGGCAAATTGTCATCCCTAATCTCCTCACTCAATCCTTCCATGAACAAGTGACTTTTTGAAAGGTTAGGAATCAATCTAGAAGCCTTACTAAACTGGTTGACAGTGTTCTAGATAGCTTCAATGGAGAAAAGGTCACCATTGCTGAAGATAAGGAGGTCGTCAACAAATATTAAGTGGTTTAGCTTCAACTTATCACATCTCCAATGGCATTTAAATCCTTCAACAAACTGAAGCTTGTTAAGCATGCCTGATAGCACATCCATAGCCATTACAAAAAAGTAAGGAGACATTGGATCTCCTGGACTCAAGCCCCTCTCACTAGCAAAATAACCCTCCAATTGACCATTGATATTCACAAAAAACATAGAGGAACTGATGCATGTCATAATAAGGCTAATGAGTTTGGTAGGCGCACACCAAAACCTATGAGGACAGATTCAAGGAATTTCCATGAAAGGGTATCAAATGCCTTTCTCAAATCAATTTTCATAGCCAATCTACCAGGCTTGTTGTCCTTGTGGTAGTGAAACATGACCTCTTGAGCAATCAACATATTATCAAATATGTGTTTTCCTGGAATAAAGGTTAATTGGTTGGAACTAATACAATCATTCAAAACAGGTTTAAGCCTATTAGCTAGGACTTTAGCAATATACTTGTAGATGATGTTACAAACTGATATAGGTATATAGTCTTCCACTCTAGAAGGGTTTTCAACTTTAGGGATCAAGGCAATAGAGGTAGCATTAACCTCTTTAAGCATCTGCCCAGTATAAAAAAAATCCAGGATAGCTTAAGTAATGTCATTACCAATGATAGCCCATGAAGCTTTAAATAACACTGTGTTCAAACCATAAGGCCCAAGACTTTTATCCTCTTTCATGTGGAAAATGATGAACTTGATTTCTTCAGCAGTTACAAGTCTGCTCATCCACTCCTTCTACTGATCAGAGATAAGCTTGATAAACTGGTGAATATTCTCTATACATCCTTTTTCAGCAGGCTTAGAAAAAACATCTTTGTAGAAAGACACAATCAAATCTTTGAGGTCTTTCTGATTTTTGACCAAGGACCCTCTATCATTAGTCAATATCTAAAAATGGGTTGTTACAAGATAATGGGGCAAAATAATCAATATTTTTGTGTAAAACATAACTAATGGGGTATTTTGGAACTCTATAAAAGTATAGGGTAGTGATTTGGAGTTAAGCAAATCACAGGGGGTATGTTGCAACTTTTGAAAAACATAAGATAGTCATATGGGGCAAAAATAACACAAAGGGTATTTTGCAACTGAACCAAAGCACATGGGAATATTATGCACTTTTGCCAAATAAATAAATGAATACAAGTTTAGTTCCTCCATATGCTTAAACAAGAAACCATTCAATTGAATAAAGAAATTTGTTGCTCAAAGGTGATCTTGTGGCTTTGAACCATTCAATAATTGACCAAAATTACTCTATGAAGGAATCCAACTTCCCAACACGTTTAATGAAAGCATCAATTCAGTATGATCTATAAAAGTGGAAAACAAACATTAACATTGTAATATACATTGTAATATTTAGCAGTTATTGGAGAGAGAAGTTTTCTTCACTTCCCAGTTCCCACATAGATTCCTCATGCATACTCTTTTGAACTTCCTTGATTTTTGTCCTGTTAAGTTATCTTCCTGGCTCAAGAAAAGTAACTGCCCGACAACCGGAATGTCCGGGGCTTAATGTGGTTGGATTTGCTCAAGAAAAGTAACTTTTTTTTTTAATCTGGTTGGATTTGCTCAAGAAAAGTAGCTTTTTTTTATAAAGAGCTTTTGCCATGACTAATTTACCTTAGCTTTGGATTATTAATTCCCTATGGTTTTTGGTTGCGGAGAGCTCAAATCAAATGCTCATACCAATGGTCCCCACATTGCAAGAAATTGAGTGTTAATTAACTCTCATACCAATGGTCCGACATTGCAAGCAGGCACGGATCCTGCCCCCACTAAAATTTTCTTTTAGCCTAATTGCCCCTGAAGTTCAGACAATATACAAATTTGTCCCACTAAATCTCTTGTGAAAAATCTTTGAAGTCCCCACTGATTTTTTTCTTTTCAACTTTATCTACCCCTATGTTTGAATAGTGCAATTTAATTATGCCCCACTAAACTCAATCCCTAAGTCCGTCACTAATAGCAAGCAATTGAGTGCTAATTAGTATGTATGCAATTGTTGACAAAGTCGAAGACAATATTGAATCGTTGATGCATCTCTTATAAAATGTACTAAGCGACCATCCACTTGCACCATTGAGGTTAAATCAATTAGCCATTGTAAAGTAAACACACATATATATATATATATATACATATATATATATATCAACCAAATATGCGTAGATACAAATTGTCTTTTACAGAGTATGAAGGGCTAGAAAAACAACCAAACAGGTATGAATACAAATTCGCACAATTGTCTTATGCGGAACATGGAGGGGCTAGTAAAGCCTTTTGCAGAACATGGAGGGCCTAGTAAAGCCTTCTGCAGTCAATGAATTCATCTGATTCAATCCTTTTAACCTCATATCTTCCTGGGTAAAAAAGCTGCCATGATTTTCACCGGCCTGTGCATGATCATCCAGTCTAAACCGCTTTTTTAATGGTTCAAGTACGGAAGGCAAGTCCTTTCTATTCTCATGATGAGGTGTCACAGTAGCAACATTGCAGTTAGGGGACTTGGTCAGTCCAATATCCGTCGTTTTAGCCTCTGCTGATGGCCGGGGCTGAAGTAGATTTTATAAAAACAGGAGATCGGAAGCGCAAGAAGGCATCCCGTACATTTTTAGGAATGTTTCTTTCCACGCCATGAAATGGATTACGGGCAAGAACTGATCACAGATCAGTGAGCAATACTTTAAGTTTGACACGTTCGGACCAATGCTCCATTTGGAAAGGCCCTCGTCTTTCTTCAGCGCTACCAACGCTCTTACAGGCTCCATAGAACCCTTGCCTAGGACATCAGCACTCATGGATTGACTGCCCAATTGGTCGATCTGCAGTAACAAAATGCACTTTATGAAAGAGAACGAAAAGGCTCAACGCTAGAGTGTGCTTCACTCAACATGCACCAAATCACCGAGAGATTAGAGATCCACATTATTTGAAAAGCAAGAATGGACCCCAAGCATGTAGTGTTCTCCAATAAACCCGAGTCAAAGCCTTTGTTTCAGTTATCTATATGATTACTACTCTTGAGTATCTACGGGACAGTACAACCGATAGTCAATCTCATGGATTCATGTTAGGCGAAATACATAAATTCCAACAAGTTAAAGGAACAATTACTGCAAACTACAAGAATTACTTTGCAAGATTGCACTAGTAGACCACCCCTGTTTCTACAAGGAGAGAGATGAAGGTACCCAGGGTTTGTGAGAGGATGAGAAGATAGGGTTAAATATTATACTTATATAGTCTAGGTTTTTGCTCTTCTGTTCTGGAACAATCGAGAATATACACTAATAATTTAAACCTCATCCCTTTTGAATCATTTTGTTTTATAAGAATAAATAAATAAATAAAAAGAGAGAGAAAAAATTAAAGAGAAATGATGTGAAACTTTTCTGTCTTTAATTTTATAAAAATATATATATGCAGACCATTTGCAATATGGTATGCTAAAGATCTTTTTTTCATGTTGTAAAATAAATTATTTGAATCATAATTCCTAAAAATTGACAATCTATCATAAACGAATTTAAACAAAAGCTAACTGTAAATTTAGTAAATTGCCGACTGGATAAACAATCTATAACTTGTTGATGTTGGTCATCGTTATCTTCTGCTTCATCACTCATCGCCCCTCTTTTTTCACTCTCTATCATTCAGTCACAATACGAGTGAGAAGGGATGAAAAATTTGTACTTATATAGAGGGCTTAGGGTTTTTTTATTCGGCCATAACCACAGTATTGTGAGAAAGTAATAATATAGAGGGCTTAGGTTTTTTTATTCGCCCATAGCGCAGTCAGTCACAAGTGAGGGGATGAAAAGTTGTACTTATATAGAGCGCTTAGGGTTGTTTTATTCGGGCCATAGCGCGCAGCGAGTCACAATATGTACTTGAATAGAGGTTTTTTTTATTCGGTACATGTTCACATTGTGCAGTAAATGGTATTTTATGTAACGAGTTAATTTAAGTAAATCTCTAGTGATTTTAAAAAAAATTATCTTATTCATTTTCTATATAAAAAATTTTCTGTACTTATCAAATTGTATCAGTTTGTCCCATTTTCAACAATTTTGGGCCAAAATACCCCTGAGATTTAAAGAAAAAAAATTAAAAAAAAACATATAAAATTCGAATAAAATATATAAAATTCGTAAAAAATATTAAAAATTCAAAAAAATATAAAATTCAATAAAAACATATAAAATTCAAAAAATATATATAAAATTCGAGAAAATATAAAATTCGATAAAAGCATATAAAATTCGAAATATATATATAAAATTCGAAGAAAAAATATAAAATTTGAGAAAAAATATTAAATTCGAAAAAAACATATAAAATTCAAAAAAAATATATAAAATTCAAAAATATATATAAAATTCGAAAACAAACATATAAATTTTGAATTTTATATATTTGTTTCGAATTTTATATATTTTTATGAATTATATATATATATATAGTTTTATGAATTTTATATTTTTTTCTAATTTTATATGTTTTCTTCAAATTTTATATTTTTTTTTCGAATTTTATATATATATATTTTTAATTTTATATGTTTTTATTGAATTTTATATGTTTTATCGAATTTTATATTTTTTCAAATTTTTAATATTTTTTACGAATTTTATATATATATTTTTGAATTTTATATGTTTTTTTTTTAATTTTAATAATTTTTCATTAAATCCCAGAAGTATTTTGATCCAAAATTATAAGGAAAGGTCAAGCTGATACAATTTGATAAGTGTAGGGGAATTTTCTGTATAAAAAAAGGGCAAAATAATATTTTTTAAAACAACAGGGGATTTAGTGAAATTAACTCTTATGTAACACATACTATTATTCATTTACTTTTTTGGGTGCCATTGATACTATAATCATTTTTTAAAAAAAAAATATTGAAATTCTCATTCATTTTCTCTCGTTTTATTTCTTTCTTATTTCTAATTTTTTTTATTTATTATGATAAATAACATCTACTTTTAACGACTTACAATTGTATTATCAAAGTTGTGATAATATATTTATATTCACCTACTCTCAATTTCGGATCTGATGTGAAAAATAAGTAAGGTAAGACACAGGGTTCTACATTGTTATTAGTGAAAAGGTCAAAAGGTTGTTTGTAAATTTAAAAAAATTGAGAAGTACATTTCTTAAATCACTTAGGGCATGTTTGGTAGAGCTGTGTTTGTGTTTGTGTTAAAAAAATAAAAAATACGTTTTTGTTTATTCATCCAAAAACATAAGTATGTTTGATAGGGATGTTTTTTGAGTTGAAATTAAAAAATTAAAAATCAATAATTAATAATTAATAATAAATAAAATATAATATAATAATAATAAAAAATGAATACAATAATAAAAAATAAATATAATAATAAAAAATGGACTAAATAATAAAATAAATAATAAATTACATAAAACATATTTAAAAATATAATAAAAATAATAAATAATAAACAAAATGAAATAAATAATAATAAATAAATATAATAATAAATAATAAGTAAATATAATGACAAATAAATACTTCATAATAATAATAATAAATGAGTATAATAATAATAAATTAATATTAAATTAATAAAATATATTTTTAAATAATTAAAAATGAATAAATAATTTATAAATAAAATGAATAAAATAATGAAATAATAATAAATAAATAAATAGAATATATTTATAAATTAATAAATAATAATTTAATAATATAAATAATAAATATAATATAATATAATAATAATAATAAATGAATACAATAATAATAAATAAATATAATAATAAAAAATGGACTAAATAATAAATAATAATAATAAATTACATAAAACATATTTAAACATATAATAAAAATAATAAATAATAAACAAAATGAAATAAATAATAATAAAAAATAATAAATAAATATAATAATAAATAATAAGTAAATATAATAACAAATAAATACTTCATAATAATAATAAAAAATGAGTATAATAATAATAAATTAATATTAAATTAATAAAATATATTTTTAAATAATTAAAAATGAATAAATAATTTATAAATAAAATGAATTAAATAATGAAATAATAATAATAAATAAATAAATAGAATATATTTATAAATTAATATATAATAATATAAATAATAATTTAATAATATAAATAGTAAAATAATAAAATATATTATAAAGTGAAGAAAGTGTAAGTGAAAAACACCCCAATAAACACCAAATTCATGTTTATTGGAATATGCCAAAAATTTGTCTAAGTGAAAAAGTGTTTTTTAACACACATATCCCAAAAACACTAACCAAACAAGTTTATAAACACA
Organism: Cornus suecica; assembly: GCA_963922005.1. Taxonomy (NCBI): domain Eukaryota; kingdom Viridiplantae; phylum Streptophyta; class Magnoliopsida; order Cornales; family Cornaceae; genus Cornus; species Cornus suecica. Next base: position 52,848,738 of record OY998247.1, read on the forward strand.
AAACACATAAACAGACACAAAAACACTGTTACCAAACAGGCCATTATAAGTTTTGTAATTTTTTTGTTATTAGTGATGAATATTGTTTAATTTTAATATATAATATTATATTTTCCTATTTCTTAAATCTTTTTTATTGGATTGTGATGTTGTCGCAGAATTTGGGTTTGGTATTACATTGCAACCTGACTGATCCAAAAACCTTTTTTAATAAGTTGTAGGCCTATTTTGTACGCTCTTGTTGCTCAATAAATATATATATATATATATAGATATCTATATAGATATATATATATAAAAGAACAAATAGGATGTAGGGTGATTTAGTATTGAGACACTGAAAAATCAGAGAGAAAGAGTTATAATTTTAGGGCTGAAACGAATAATCTCCAAATATTACATCATAAAACTTATTTATTATCCGGATCTAATTTGTACTTATACTGAATTAATTTGCCTTTTTAAAATTTTATAATTGTTATTAAGTTAATGAAATTACTAACACTCCACCAAATGGACCATAAATACACTTATATCTATTTATAATAGCTTGTTTATTTCTTTTGGTTATTTTAGTCGGAAGTAAGAAAACAAAAAATACGTTGTGCCTTATATTTGAATTTTTTTATCTGTTTATTTTCTTTTTGCACATTAATTGAGATTTAAATAGCTTGTGTACTTAAATTAGCAAAGCTGTAATGCCCTTGTTTAACTGCCCCCTAAATGACATTTAGTTCATTTTTTATTATTTATACACATTGGTTGTCATTAAATTGCTAACTTTTTGGTTAAATTAGCAAAGTTGGAATACCGTTTCCAACACCACCATAAATGACAATTAATTATCATTCACCACCCTACTAGATAGACTCAACCCTGGCAGATCATAAAGATAAAACCCTAAAACACACTAGCACCATCATAAATGACATAATTAATTAATCTTCAACAACCTACCAACACCATAAATGACATAATTATTCTTCACCAACTTACGGGATAGACTTAATATGCCAGATCATAAAGATAATAAAATCCTAAAACACACGAGAACCATCATAAATGATATAATTAATTACTCTTCAACAATCTACCATCTTCATAAATTACATAATTAAATATTCTTCACCAACCTACCAGATAGATTTCATTGACCAAATCATAAATATAAGGGTAATTTGCACTAATACCCCTTGAGGTTTAGGTCTATTTCACATTTATGTTGATTTTTGAAATTTTTGCACTAACACCCCCTGAGGTTTGGTTTCTCTTGCAATGACAACCCCTGAGCTAATAAAATAACCAGAATACCCTTGAGATAAATATATGAAATGTGAAATGACCTTTATGCCCAAACCCCAAATATATAAAATTTCGAAAAACATATATATAAATTCAAAAAAAGATATAAAATTTGAAAACAAATATTTAAATTTTAAAAAATATATATAAAATTAGAAAAAAAAATTATAAATTTTGAAAAACATATATAAATTTCAAAAAATATATATAAAATTCAAAAAAATATATAAAATTTGAAATATATATATAACTCAAAAATATATATAAATTTTGAAAAATATTTAAATTCTAATATATATATATATTTCAAAAATATATATAAAATTCAAAAAATATATATTTTCAAAAACAAAATTCAAAAAATTATATAATTTTAGAAAAATATATATATATTGGTAAAATGTCATATATTTTCTAATGAAGTGAATCAAACTACTTATCATCAACATCAATTAGTGACCTTCTTTTATATATATATATATATATATATATTCCAAAATATATATATTTTTTCCGAAATTTATATGATGTTTTTGAAATTTATATAATATATCCAAATTTTATAAAAACAATTCAAAATTTATATATATATATATATATATATATTTGAATTATATATATATATTTCAAATTTTATATATTGTTTTTGAATTTTTTTTATAATTTTATATATATTTCGAATTTATATATAAAATTAAAAAAAATTCAAAAACGATATATAAAATTTGAAATATATATAAAATTCAAAAATATATATAAATTTTGAATTGTTTTTATAAAATTTGAATATATTATATAAATTTCGGAAAAAATATATATATTTTGGAAATATATATATAAAAGAAGGTCACTAATTGATGTTGGTGGTAAGTAGTTTGATTCACTTCATTAGAAAAGATATGACATTGTACCAACATATATATATTTTTCTAAAATTATATAATTTTTTGAATTTTGTTTTTGAAAATATATATATTTTGAATTTTATATATATTTTTGAATTTATATATTTTTCAAATTATATATATATATATTCGAATTATATATATATTTCAAATTTTTTATATTTTTTTGAATTTTATATATATTTTTTGAAATTTATATATGTTTTTCGAAATATATTTTCGAATTATATATATTTCAAATTATATATATATTTTTTGAATTTTATATATATTTTTTGAAATTTATATATGTTTTTCGAAATTTATATATATATTTTTTCTAATTTTATATATTTTTTTCAAAATTTAAATATTTGTTTTTGAATTTTATATCTTTTTTCGAATTTATATATATGTTTTTAGAAATTTTATATATTTGGGATTGGGGCATAAAGGTCATTTCACATTTCATATATTTCTCTCAAGGGTATTTTGGTCATTTTATTGGCCCAGGGGGTGTCATTGCAAGAGAAACCAAACCTCAGGGGGTGTTAGTGCAAAAATTTCAAAAACCAGCATAAAGGTGAAATAGACTTAAACCTCAGGGGGTGTTAGTGCAAATTATCCTAAATATAATAAAACCCTAAAACAAACAAAGTCATCCTCAGAACCCACAACGCATAATAATACTGAGAACGAGATGCAAAATGGTACTTAATAATACTGAGAACGAGATGCAAAATGGTACTTAATATTTCCTATCAGTTATAACAAATCTATTAAACATTAAATATAATGAAACTAAAAAAATAGCAACCTGGCACCAAAACTATTTAAATTTTTTTTTTCCAATAAAAAAATAGAAATGGCAAGGAATATAGAAAGTAGGAAAAATCACAAAATTCTAGTAGATGTGCCAACATGAGTATAATTCAAAACAACTTCAAAAAGCCAAATATATGCCCTAATAAAAGTTGGACAATGCCTAATACGAACCCAATCTTTTTTTCAGAAACAAAAACGTAGGATATTTGAGCCTTTATATCGAAAGTAGAAAAATAATATAAAATAAAATAAACTACTGCTTAAAAATATCTCTCTCGATCTCGAAATGAGACTTGCCCCCCTCGGGAGAGGTTCGGGGGAACTCACTCACATTTTCTTCTGAATTATATGTATCCGTATAATTAATTTGGAAAACCGGTAGGGACACTAACTATAACGGAAAGTAGAAGAAATAAACTAAACTAAAATAAACTACTACTTAATAAATGGCCAAATGCACTTCCATAAATTTCCCGTTCCGGACTCATTAAATTGGAGGACCATAATCAACTACACAAGAATGCATTGTAGTGTCACAGTGTTATGGGTTTTAACTTTTGCCAATATTATATATGAAATTAGGGTTCCACATATAATTAGTATCTCAATAAAAAATTATTTTTTAAAAGTTAAGAATATTCACACACCCTACCTTCACTAAGGCTCATGCCTTAACCTATTTTGTATTGTGTAATTAATCTAGATAAACAGTACAAGACCATTTAATAATTTTTCAACCATTCTTGTCTTTTCTATACCTTCTCAAGAAAATAATTTAATTCCCGGATTTTTTTTTAAACTTTTTTTCACAAATAGCTCATGAAAGTGATAAATAACCTCTACTACAACCATATGGGTTGCTCATGTTATACTATGATTTCGTAGAAAATATGACTGTCATGTAGACATATGTGCATATATATTTTAGATTTGTTTTAAACAAAGAAGAAATTAATGTAATTTTCATAACTCTAAAGAGAATTTATTTATGCATAAAAATGTAAAGAGATTGATATTATAAACGGTTAAGACGACATAAACTAAAAAAGTGCTTATATCATACGACTTTTTTCATCAAACACAATTACATTTGTTCATATACAAAAATCAAACCTTTTTATGCAAAATATAAACAACAGTTATTCCATAGTGAGCAGTTGGTGGAATGTCTCGACTTAATCCTTGGCTTGTATTAGAGGTCACCCATAGCTTCAATTTTTGGATCGAAGGATGAAGCATCCACCCGTTACACAGCTTGCATTCATTTGTAACCTTACTTTAAATCATTTCCATTTTACTTTTCAAAATCTTACCGGAGAGTCTATATAAAATATATATCAAAAGTAGGACTTTTTAGTACTAAAATTGTATCACAACTAATTTGTTTATGGCGAGAGAAAAGTAAGACTAAAGAAGAATTTTCTCTAAGCTATTTCCTTTTAAATCTGAAATTAAATAAATACAATCAAATTTTTTTTTGAAAAATCAGCTTCTTTTTTTTTTTTTTTTTTTTTTGAAAAAGCAAGCATTTTATAGAAACAGAAACATGAGGCTAGGGAGCCTCACACATGGAGATGGCCATGGCCATAATTACAAAGGTCTAAAAAACCCCACATCCACCAGAGGAGCAGATAAAAAAACCCAACTACCACAATAGAACACATAAAAATCCTTACCAGAAAAACAACCTCCATCACCTCCCTAACCTTCGAAAGAAGAAGACTAGGCAAAAATTGATTCTGGAAGGTCCCACAAGGCAGCAACTTTAACATTGAGCTCTGATCTCCTAAGATTTTGGAGGGAAAAACCCCTGAGTCTAACATTTTCCATGATCTCCTTCTAAATGCAAGATATAGGCTTAAATTCATGAGCATAGAATCTGTTGTTCCTTTCTATCCACAAAGCGTACACTGTAGCAGCTGGACACCATCTAACAGTAGTATGAAACATATTATTTCCCGAGAAGTGAATGTTACACCAATTTAAAAGCTCTTCGCAAGAGAGGGATGGCTAAACAAAATCCCCTTTAGAGCAGATAGCCTTCCATGCAGAATAGGTAACACTGCAGCCAACAAAAGAGGTGGTTTCTAGATTCCCCAGGAAAATCACAAAACATGCATTTAAGACCTGTGATCAACCCCATCTCTATGAGCTTATCTTAAGTCTAGATTCTATCATGGGCTACAAGCCATGGAATGAACGAATGCCTTGGAATAGCCCCTTTGAACCACACACTCTTGCTCCAAGGAACATTAGGTCTTTTAGCCCTCAACACCTCCCATGCTGAATGAATACTGAACCTATCTTTTGTAGGCAACCAGACCACCTTATCATGACCTTGAAGCCTCTGAATGGAAGAGATATCAGAGCCTAACTGCCTCAGTTCAGGAGTACTTGCCCTAGGCCATCTACAACTGTCACCATGAATGATAAAGCATACCTTTACATTTAATCTTAGCCTAGAAGCCACCATGCATCTCTCACCCCAAACATCAACGATGGGCATATCATAAACCCAAGGATCATACTGAGGTATGCTCAATTAAATGTCTTCCATCCCCAATCTTATATTGGATGAGACCCTTAAACCTCTCCCTTAAATATTTCAGAATCTTCTTTAACGACCAGGAACAAACATGAGGAATTTCCATACACCAGAAGTGATCATCTTTAATCTACTCTCTTCTAGTCTAATTAGCCCACAAACAAGCACAGTCAGGCTGTGTTAATCTTCATAGGTTTTTATCATAGCTATTGAGTTCCACTCCGCAAGGTTCGTTAAGCCAATACCCCCTTCTTCCTTTGGATAACAAACCTTCTCCCAAGCAATCTTGCCTCCCCATTGAAAGTTACCAATACTTTTCCACAGAAAGCTCATCATCAAAGCATCAAGCTGTTTTATGATAGCTTTAGGGATTATAAAAGAGGAAGCCCAGTAAACCTGAACTAAGAAAGTCACAGAAGATAATAGTTGCATTCTACCAACAAAGGATAAAAATTTGTTACTCCAACAATTAATTCTCTTTGATATTTTTTCAACCAGAGAGGTATAATCAGAGGCTTTCAGTCTATTAGTCACTAGGGGGACCCCCAAGGTAGGTAATAAGAAGCTGCCCTCTGGTAAAATTTGTGATGTTAAGAAGCTGGTTTAAAAGAGTAACCCTAATGCCTGAGGTATAGATGGAGCTTTTAGCTACATTAGGGGATAAGCCTGAGCAAACACTGAATCCTCTTAATGCTTCCATTAGGAGGTTAACAGACCTGAGGTCACCAGTACAAAACACTAACAAATCATCAGCAAAAATAATATGGTTTAGCTTAATGTTTTTAAATCTCCAGTGGAACTTGAAATAAGGGTTTTGAGCCACCTTGTTCAAAGATCCAAATAGGACCTCCATGGCTAAGACAAAGAGATAAGGGGAAAGGGGATCCCCTTGTCTTAAGCCTTTTTCACTCTTAAAATATCCCCTCCATGCTACCATTAATGGAGACAGAGAACATAGGGGTGGAAATACACTCCATAATCCAATTTATCATAAAGGGAAACCAAAACTTCTCAACACAGCTTTAAGAAAATCCCAAGAAAGTGTATCATAGGTTTTTCTAATGTCAATCTTTAAAGTGGTTCTAGAAGGTTTAGAGTTTTGTGGTAATGGAGAAGAACTTCTTGGGCTAGAAGCACATTTTCAGAGATAAACCTACCTTGAATAAAAGCAATTTGGTTTGGGCTAATGCATTGAGCAAGGAAAGGCTTAATTCTATTGGCTAGGATTTTTGAAATGCATTTGTAGATGGTATTACATACAGAGATAGGTCTAAAGTCACTAACTTTTGAAGGGTTTAAAGATTTAGGAATAAGGGTAATTGAAGTGGCATTTACCTCTTTAAGGAGCTTGCCAGAATTGAAGAAACTATTCACAGCTTCTGTCATATCTTTCCCTATAACCTGCCAAGCAGACTTGAAAAAGTGGACATTTAGGCCATCAGGGCCTGGAGCCCTATCATTCTTCAGAGAAAACATGTTTTTTTGAATTTCAGCAGTAGTAATGGGGGAGCTCATCTCTTTAACCTGGGGGCTAGAAACTAGGTTTGCAATGAACTCCCTCACAGCTTTTAACACCACAGATTGATCATGGGAAAACAAGGACTTGAAATAGCCAACAATTTCTGCACTCACCAGCTCAGGGTCATCAATTCTAGTACCATCATCTTGAATAAGGAAATTAATGTTGTTAAAAGCCTTCCTTTGTTTAGCAATTTTATGAAAATAGCTGGTATTTTGGTCCCCAGCTTTTAACCATTGAATTCTTGACTTCTATCTAGCAACTATCTCTTCAGCTTGGGCAATCATAGTGTAAGTCTTCATACAATCTTTTTCCACTAGCTTCAGATTAGTATCAAGAGGGGCATTTTCCACCAGTAGTTGGGCATTCATGAGTTTCCTTCTAGCATCACCAACCTTGTCAAAAAGGTTCCCATAGGCACCATTATTCAGCTTTTTAAGACCCTTTTTAACCATCTTGAGATTTTCTAATACAGTCATCAGGGAGACCCCAAGTCCACCATATAAGCAAAAACCAAAACCTACTACCCACCTCACCCAAGCTCAAAGCATTAGACCTAAGGACCACCTGATGTAGGGATGTTGCCTACAACTCATTCTAGAATTTTATTTTCATTATAATTAGACATTTTATTTTTGTTTCCATGTATTTTTAGTTTCCTTCTAGGACTAAGTTTCCTATTATTATGAGATTTTCTAGATTTATTAGTTTTCTTTTAAAATAAGTTTTCTTGTTCATCAAGATTAGGCCCATGGCCCATTAGGATTTCTTTGCCTATAAATACCATATAATTGTAGAGAATTTATTCTTTCATTCATTCAATAATTCAAGATTTCTTTGCAAACTTTTTTGAAAATTCTTTCTTGACTTTGAGAATTTCAAAGTATTAATTATTTTTTTGGTTCCTAGTTCAACCCCTATTCGTTTCCGCTACGCCATTGGTATCAAAGCCTTGATTTATCCTGGTCTGATGTTAATTCATCATCTTGGTAACAACTACTTTGTTGACGAAGATCGCAGAGTGAAGGTCCATCGGATAACTAGACAGACTCAAGAAAGGCGGTTTAATCTACGATGCAGTCAGATTACTGATTTTGGAATTGATGGCAACCAGGTTCATGATTCAATTTGGGATCATGCTGGAGTTTTTCCTCGCAGCTAACCGAAGATGAGTTATGTTCCTGATGAAAACGCTGGTGAGTTTAATAGAAAACTTAATCTATTAAATTTTAAAGGTAGTTTCATTATCAAAGATGTTTTAGATTGGATAGAGGAATTTGAAAGATTTTTCGAGTATTTTGACATACCCGAAAACAAGAAAGTTTCTCTTGTGGCTCTTAAACTCAAAGGATATGCTTTGGCTTGGTATGCACAAACGCAAGATTATCGGAGGAGTCAAGGAAAACAGTTGATGAGGTCATGGTACAAGATGAAATGGATGTTGAAGGCTAAATTCCTTCCACCAGATTATGAGCAAATTATGTACAAAAAATATCAAAAATTTATAGAAGAAGATTCACCTCTAAAGGAGTCTACAAAGGAGAACAATAACTATTTTGTGAAAGTAGCAATTGATTCTCAAGAAATTGTTCTAGAGCAAAATTATATTGTTTCACCCGATGCAGTTGAAGAAAACAATGTTATTATTCACAGTGAGACACGTGGACAGAATTACAATGTTTTCAATGATGGAAATGATATTACTTTGCTCGTTGATGATAAGAAAACTTGTTTGGAAAGGGTACCATTGGTGATGAGCACACACGAAGGCATTCCACAAGTACTAGCTAATTTAGCTAAAAGTGAGATTGAGTCTGGAGAATACACGAAATTGATTATCAAAAGAATGTTTCCTTAGATAATGACCAGCTTGACCAATCCATGAATAACTTCATTGAATCTGTTCTATCTCAATTTCCCTATTTATCAAATTTTTCCCATCTATCCAAAATGCTTCAATTCCAGCTTGATGAGAATTCTATAACAGAAATTCATTTTAATGGGTATGTACTTTGTCCACAAAATTGGGTGGTTAAAGCTTCTTGCCATTACCCACGTAAAGGAATAACCATTAATTTGTGTCGTCCTTGGAATTTGGACTTTTTGGATGCTGAGAAGAATTTTATTTACCTTGTTTCTCATGTCATTGGATATTCTCAGAAGTTGCCACCGAAGGGAAATGGAAGATCACACAAGATGTTTGGTGCTAATGATGTATTGCATGGCGGTAATTATTGCCATGATCAACTCCTTACGAAACTAATAAGGTGGTGGTGGTTCAACATGCTTCAACATTACGGAGATGAAAGAGAATTATTCATACTCTTATATGATCCACACTAAACTTGAGGACGAGTTTTTAAAAAGTGGAGGGGTCTGATGTAGGACGGTTGCCTACAACTCGTTCTAGAATTTTATTTTCATTATAATTAGACTTTTTATTTTAGTTTCCATGTATTTTTAGTTTCCTTCTAGGACTAGGTTTCTTATTATTATGAGATTTTCTAGATTTATTAGTTTTCTTTTAAAATGAGTTTTATTGTTCATCAAGATTAGTCCCATAGCCCATTAGGATTTCTTTGCCTATAAATATCTTATAATTGTAGAGAATTTATTCATTCATTCAATAATATCATTCAAGATTTCTCTGTAAACTTTTTTTGCGAGTTCTTTCTTGACTTTGAGAATTTCAAAGTCTTAGTTATTTTTTTGGTTCCTAGCTGAACCCCTATTCGCTTCCGCTACGTCACCACCTCACCAACATACCAAGAGAAGGAAATTCAAAACTCCTCAGAGTACAGAAACCTACTCAAACTTAGAACAAACAACCAAACTAGAGACATTTAATAGAAAATTGAGTTTGGAAGCAGTTTCTGCCCTTGGTTTCTTGTTTCAATATACCTTACTTTTCAAAAAAAAAAAAAAAAACAACATTGTAATGTTCAGCAGTAATTGGACAGAGAATTTTTCTTCACTTCCCAAATAGATTTCTCATGCATATACTTCATTGTTTTTTGCCGTACTGGTTAAGTTCTCTTCCTGGATCAAGATTTTTTGCCATGTTGGTTAAGTTCTCTTCCTGGATCAAGAAAAGTAATTGACCGGGGCTTAACCTAGTTGGATTTGTTCAAGAAAAGTAACTGTCAGTGATAAAGCTTTTTTATTTTTATTTTTCGATAACCGGATGTACAGAACTTTCACCCTAACTAACCTAACTAATTCAAGGGTATGTGTATGTTTTACTAGTAGCTTTGAAATATTATTTTCCTTAGTATTTTGGCTGCGGATGAGCTCGAATCAAATGTTCATACTCCTGGTCCCGACATGGCAAGCAATTGAGTGTTTATTAGTGCACATGCACATGCACGTCTCCGTTGGTAAAGTCAAAGACAATATTGAATTATTGACACAAATCTGGTAAAAAGGAGTAAGAGCCCATCCAATTTCATTATTAAGCATAAATTAATTAGCCCAGGTACAAATTCACATATGGAGGGATTAGAAAAGCAACCAAATACGTATGAATACAAATTCGCAAACTGTCTTTTGCAGAGCATGGAGGGACTAGTAACGCAACCAAACATGTATATATACAAATTCGCAATAAAGGGCTACAAAAGCACCATTAAATAATGTATCGCTCCATGCATGCTCTATCATAATAGTGGTCTAGACTTGTATTCTTCATGATTGTGGTAGTTCTTGTTTCTGTGGTAGTCCCAGTGGGATATCATGTAAAGTCGATGTCCTCTGAAATCCAATTTGACAAAGTCGAGGTAATAAAATTCAACCTAAAATCTGGTGTAATATGTCCGTCACATTCCAACTGTCTATGACAGTGGGCATTCCCTTAGACCTGCAAAAATGAAAACCTCTAGTTAAAGATGGTGTTATAAATTGAAGATTTCTTAAAACCTCTAGTTAAAGATGAACAATACTTGGATCTTGTCCCATGAGGACTAAGTTCGTCCTCCCCGATAATGTGATCCAATATAAGTTGGACACGTGGCCAAATTCTTTTTCAAAATGAAGTGACCATGATTTGTGTATTTCTGGATTTTATGTTTAACTTCCATTTAAAAAAGAATTTAGCCACGTATCCAACTTGTATTGGACCACATTATCAGAAAGGACGAACTTGATCTTCATTGGGCAACAACAAGTATTGTCTAGGAAGGACTAAAGATGGTGTTAAAATATTAAAATGGTTGACTTATACTTCAATCCATCACCAATAACCCTGTTTCCTTAATAAGGCTGAAAAATTAAAATAATATTTCATGGTGTAATCTTGAAACTGATACGCACACATTAATCTAATCGACTTTCAAAAGTATTTCCACACATGTCCTACTAGCCACTAAAATGCAACAAGGAGAAATTTTTCTTTTTCTTTTTTCTTTTTTCCTTTTTAGTTTTTTTTTTCTCAGCAACGTATAAATTAGATTCTAATTCTTTTTCTATCGAAAGGCGTCTAAATGTGTTTAATCTCTCAATCAGTAAACACATATTTCTACAACCGGATTATAGGCTATCCATATCCTCCTAATCAAATAAAAAATAAATTATTCAAAACAAGTACTTCAATGATTGGAAAAATGACATAAAAGGAATTTTCCAAGGCTGCATGAGAACTCACCAAAAATGATCGAGAACTCGACCAGCATGAGAACTCGCCAAAAAGGTCGAGAACTCGACTTGTACAAAAAGTCCGCCTTGGCGAAGACAATGGTGCAAACCATGAAAATCATCCAGAGATATTGACACGTCATCCACCACCATCTGAAGCTCCCGAGATCTCGACAATTTATATGCGAGAAATCGACATTTTATCTCTCGAGATATCGAGAATTCGAGTTAATTCTCGAGATCTCGAGCGTGGACGCTGCAGTTTTTTGAAGACGTATTAGTATGATGGATTTAAGACTCCTATTCACTTAAGAACGTGTCTAAGGGTTTATATTGGTATATTGGTCCATATTTGGAGATATTATGGTAAAAAGTCAAAGTCTTTGAGGAAAAGAAATCTAAACCCTAATTGGAGACTCTTCTCTATATATAGGAGTCAAACTTGAGATATGGGGTGTGGTTCTAACATTGTGATTTTTAGGCTTTGCAATTCTTTCATATATAGATCAGATCCGTTTGCAGAGAGAAAGAGATTGATTGATCATCCTATATCAAAGTTCTCTCTTGTTTTTTACGGTTATTCAATTGTTCTTCAACTCCTGAGATCTTTATGCACAATATTATCTAATTGCTGAAAAATCATCACACCACCAATTGCAACGTGTTTGCATTGATCCGTTGAGAAACAAAGCCATCAGAGTACGGAAATCGGAGCGGGAAGCTTCGTGGAACTTCGATCCATTGAGAAGCGGAGCCGTCAGAGTACGGAAATCAGAGCGAGAGTTTCGTGTAGCGCGAGTGAATCAAGACTTTCAAACATCGAGTGAAAAATGGCAAACTAGAGTTATTGTAAGTCTTTACTTCATAGAGTTTGTACAAATTCTTTAATTTATAGCGCATCGATACCGAGGGTATCCGTGGTTTTTTAATTGGAGTTTTTTTCAATATTTTTTCACGTAAAAATATCGTGTGTTGTCTCTTACTTTATCTTCTGCACTTATATTGATGTTTGCATGATTTAGCTTGTTAAATAATTGGATTAAAAATTACTATTCCGCAATTAATTTGTAATTTGACATTAAATTCATAAAAATCTTATTCACCCCATCTAGGCTTGTTCATTGTCTCCTAGGTAATTTAAGCATTGTCCGGAAAGATTAAGGATAAAGATAAATTATATAGAAAACACTCGTATTATTATGTTGGTCTTAAATAACAAGACCCATTGAGGATGTGTTAAAATTTTAGGATTAAGTTTTAGGATTGCTCCTTATATTGCTTTTTGAACCTTTTTGTTTTTTGTTCCTTTTTAACTATTAAGTTTGATTTTGGTCCCCTAAATCTAATTTTCCCTAATATTTATTTTTCTACAACTTAACTACTGATTTTGTTGTCAAGTGAAAATTGGACTTGGAGTTCTACTATGATGTATGTAGTACTACTACATTAAAATCACCATTCAAAAGCCAGAAAAACAAAAATCATTCAGAACTTTGAATGAGCCCAAGCTGCCCAACCCTCTTTTATATATGTTATTTGATTATCGTGCTAAGATTAACAAGTAATCAGACTAATCATCATCATAAAGTAAGGTTTCATAATCAATGCATATAAAAACACATAGTTTGGTGCAGACCCAAATGCTCCATTAATTTCAAAAATTGAGACTATTCAAATTCAAGCATCACTTCATACTATAAGATATATAAAATTCAGAAATTGTGAGGAATCCGATCGAGTTATATACAAAACTAATTTGACAACAAAAGTGATATACGAATATATTGTGTTATTAACGTATTGCAGTGTAGGGAATACTTTGGAAGTTTCTTCATGCATAAATAAAAGTAAATGTGCAACTTAATATCGAAATCTGATTCGTGCTCAAAGGTGATCTTGTAACCATTCAATAACTAACCACAATTATTTTATTTAGGTATCTAACTTCCCACAACTTAAATGAAAGCATCAATATATTCAGTAGTATCTATAAAAGTTGAAAGCAAAAACCAATATACTAGTATTTAGCATTAGCATATTCCTCATGCACACTCATTTAAAGTTCACCGAGGACAAATCAAATGGCCATGGTAAAGTATATATATATATATATATACACACACTAACCAAATAAATATAGATACAAATTCGCACACTTATCATGTCTTTGCAGAACACTTTGTAATTAATAACAGATAGAAAAAATATACGTTATTATAAAAAGTGACAAAATTTATAACTTTTAGATTTTGATTACAATTAAGTTTTAAATTAAAAAATAACTTAAAATTAATAATGAGTAAGTGTAAAATAATAAATACAACAGAGCCTAGTCGAGCTTTGGAATGTTCAAGCTCGGTTCATTTACTAAACGGTCTTAAAAATGTGCTCAAGGTCAGCTCATTTGTTTAACAAACGACCCTGAGTCGAACGTCAGATTCAACGAATCGAGCCCGAACTTGTTCACAAACGACTCGTTTCAGTTGCAACATATAGTACTCTTGTCAATAACTACCAGGATTGAGTTCTTGCATGTCTTTTTTCATCATATTTTCATTAGTACAAATTTTTTTGAGTGATTTTTATGACATGGCCGCATAAGTCCTATAATCTTTTTACAACACTCTTCACAATTTGTTCAATTTAAACACTTTATTTTGTCGAATATGAGATAACACATAACATAAAATGAAAGACAAACACATCAACCATATAGATATAAAAGAGCAACTAAAAATCCAATCCCTTCATGGTCTGATCTTTTAAAGCTTCAATGATAAATCCAGCTCCTCGCCCTTGTTGTCACTCTCAACCAAGTCCACCACCGGTTGGATAGGGCGATCCAACTGGTTAAGCAATTGCATTGTGATAAGTTCATTCAGATCAAGCCCTCCCACCTCGCTACGCTCAGTACTGAAGGTAATTTGTGGGAGGGCATGCACCAGTGGTGGAATTGGTGGGAATGGACAAGTACTTGGTCTTGACCTAACAGAGTAGCCCCTCGGAGCCAATGGGACCACTGGGAGCTGCAGCATCGGAATGAAAAAGCTTCTTTTGAAAAGAGAATCTCTTTCAAGGTGAGTTTGTTGCACCGCCTCATCAATGATGTTTGATGTAGATGAATAGGTCCCTTGATAATGATGTTTAAGAGTCCAAATAAATTAGAATGAAGAAAAAAGTCTAATTTGTAATTAATAACATTCTAGAGATAGAGAAAATATACGTTATTATAAAAAGTGACAAAATTTATAACTTTTAGAGTTTGATTACAATTAAATTTTAAATTAAAAAATAACTTAAAATTAATAATGAGTAAGAGTAAAATAAATAAATACAACAAAGAAAATAATCTAATTTCTAGTTCACTTTCTAGTTGAACTTTTTCTGGAAACTATGAAGATTTGACAGAAAAGCAAATAAATAAATAAAATAAAAAAAATAAATAAATAACTCTACACCCATTGATTGATGGATTGTATGTTCAACTTCTAGAAAAATGAAAACTTCAGTGATTTTGCATTCTCTTCAATCTTTGTGAAGCACATATGTGTGTATGGGCGTGTAGAAGGAAATGAAGAAGTCATTGTGTGTGTATATATATAGAAAAAGAGAGAAAGAGAGGGAGAGATATGAACAGAATTGTGAGAGTGAGGATGAAACTGAAAGAGGAGGGTCATATAAAAAAAATGAAACAGTGATAGAGTATGTATTTAATAGGTTTGAAGAGATACATCACTTCTCATTCATCACTTATACCAACATTTCAAGGGATAAACGACACAATTTTTTATTTTATTTTTAATTTAATTAAAAAGTGAAAAAAATATTTAAAAATATTAAAGGGATTCGTACATTTATAAGTAGTATATAATAGAGATATAGATTTGTGAGACATGTCTCATACCATTTGGATTTAAATGAAGAGACATAACCTCTATATTTAAATCAAAAGATGTGTCTTATAATTATTTGATTTAAAAAATAAAATAATAAAATAAATATTTGAAAATAATAAAAAAATGCTTGTAGATATATATGTGTAATTATGTATAACACAAGAATTAATTAACTAACATAGAATAATGAGTATTTGAAGTATGACACGTGAATGTAAAATGAAAATAATATATAGAGGGAATAATAAAGTGTACGAAGCAACAAAAATATATAATAAACAATAAGAATAAGAATAGTGTTCTTATGGACATTTTGAGTAATAAATACATAATAACATAACATGTGAGAGGTACGTGTTAAAAAAACTAACACACGACAGTATAAGTAATGGAGTATTTTGAGCGATATTAATAGAGGTTGGAGGGGCAAAATTAAATTAGTGAGGGTTATTTGACAAAAGATAATACCAGAACGGGGTTTAGTGAAAAAAAAAAAAAATTTAAAAATTGTTCTTTATTTTATTAAAAATCCGTACAACAATTTGCAATATAATATGGTAAAGATGTGCGACATTACACTACACTATTTTGGATTCACCTAATCACATGTTATACCACAAATTGAATTTTTAATAAAATCTTTCATGTAAATAATCTCTTTATGTTGTAAAATGATCTTCTAATAATAATCTTACTTACCAGATCAGGAATCTAGTCTTTGGAAAATCATGTTCATGTCCTTCAACTTCAAAATGTAGGAGTTGTGGATCTTCGGTAATTGATGCAGCTAGATGGAAGTTATTGTTGTGCTTGTTGTGGCAAGTCTCACTTCGTTGAGTTGTTTGCTGAACAACAATCCTAAGATAAAAATAACAACGCTATCATAAATCAATTTTTCAAGAATACTCAATTTAAACGAAAACGAATAAGAGAAAAAAAAAATTCTAACCGTAAATTTTTTCCTTTAGTAAACTGCTAATTCGATAATGAGTGATTGCGCAATGATGTGATAGCACAGTCATATTATAGATAACGAAATTAGGTATGAATATCGTAGTTATATAGAGAAATTTCTTAGGGTGTTTTTTTACGGGCTTTGTTTCGTTTGGCCAAAATATAATTATGGTTGTTTAAACATGTATTGATATGGGCTTTTTATTGTTTCGTTTGACCCAAAATATAACTTTCTGGTGGTTTATTTTTCGTTGTTTTTTTTAAAAAAAGAACCTTGTTTATTTGGAAAAAAAAAATTTCTGGTGGTTTTTATTTTTTATTTGACGTAATTGAGAATACAATGATTGATTCATTGTTTCTTAAACTTCAAAATAATTCAGCTACTTATCTTTCACTATAATTATCCCAGAAAATATAGTGCACACAAAAATTATCCCAAAATGTATAGTACGCACACAAATAAATTTAGATACAGCTATATATTTATACTTAAGAGAAATATTATAGAAGTTTATAAAGCTATGTATTTATACTCAATAACTTGAAAAAATATATATTATTTTTTTCAAACAAATAAATGAAATCTAACATTAGCTAATTTATTTATTTATATTTTCAAATAACCCTAATTTAAAAATATTAGCTAATTTAAAAATAAATAATAAATGAAATCTAACATTAAGCTATGTATTTATATTCAATATTGTTTAATTCGATAAAAATTATTATATTTGAGTGGAATTAGTATTTTATAATTCTTATTTATAACTTGTAAGTTTGTAAATTTGTAGAGAAGATTATACAATATCCCTAATCATCCAAAACTTTTATAAATATTTTATTAAATTGTTTTAAAAAACTTATAATTATACCCAAAAAAAATATGACCATCCATTTAAAACCTTTATAACTATTTTTGTATTTTTTTTAATGTTCTAAAGTCATGTAAATATTTTTAAATTTTAATGAGCCAAATCAGAAGTGTTAGGACTCGGCGTATGGATAACTTTTTAGTTACATTGGGTTGGACTCTATTTGGGCTAACATTAAATAAGAGACCGAATGTTTTTTTTTAATTTATAATGGGCCTTATCCGAATTCATGTGGGCTAGTTTAACATTTACATGATTTGAAAGGAAAGGAACCACCGTAAATACATATACCAACTTAAAACAAGCTTGTTTATGAAGTTTATGAACATGTTTAGAAAAATACATTTAATTCATGTTGTCTCAAATGTAATTTATTCAAAAGCAGTATATTTCTTGCTTCTATCATACATTTCTTGCTGGGTTCATTATTAGACAAAGTGCCTCATTAGCATTCAACAACTTTAGGGGATGAGTTTGGTTACTAAAAATTAAGTATGCAAAATTTAAAGAAACTCATCCAACTTCATCAATCTATATCCTCTTATGTTCATTTATTTCCTGATTGGAATCATATTTTTTTAAGTCCTTGCAAGAAAATATTACTTCAAAATATATACTTTGTTTATAAGCAATAGTCAATAGTGCAATTGGCAATTTTTATCCAAACTCATCAACCCGCCCATACCCACCCTCAAATTTTGGATAATGAGTTGAGTGGTTTCAAATGTGGATTGATAACGGATTGGGTTGAATGGAGAGGTGAAAATCGTGGGTTGCGTGCAGGTACCCGTCTAGACCCGCTTTTATTCCCTCTCAGCTTGCTCTCTCTTTGCAATTCAACACTCTCTTGCCTCTCATCAACATCTTAAATGTCATCGTAGGAATTGTAGTTCAATAAGTGTGCAATACTATAGTATTATTTTTTAATATGAATGTGTCACAGTATATATATATATATATATACTACAATGTATATATATGTAAACTATATAATAAAATTATGTATATATATATAGTTTAATATATAGTTCAATAAGTGTGTATATATAAAATTATGTACATAATATATATATACATAATTTAATTATATAGTTTACATATATATACATAATAGAATATAAAATAAAATACAATAAAATCTGTTAGGCCGAGTATAGAATTAGATTCTATGTCCTTAAGACAGATTCGCTCCGCTCCAGTGCTCACGATCTTTATAGCGTATGTTTCTCATGATACAACGACCTTCCTTCTCCAATAGTAGCACTACAAATTAGAGAATAATCGAACATCTTCTGTGTAGTACTCTCTACTACAACCAACACTATATATATGTATGCAGAGAGGAGAAAGGAAAGAAGAAAATAATGTTTTCTGGAATGATTTGGAAAATTATCCAAATGGGGTATTTATAGGCAAACTGTTGCCTTTTCAGATGATTCGAAGAGTCACTCATTAATCATGTTGGTTCAAATGGATTGTGTCTACACATATAAGATGTAATGGTTCGGTCATACCTCTTTGTCCTAACCGCCAAGTGACACACCCTTATTCTCATTCAATTTCCAACAGGAATTAAGCAGCAGTTGTTAATTGATCCTCCATCTTCTCCTTCACACCCAAACTCACAAAAAATGTGTATATATATATATATATATGTATATCAGTATAAATATATACACGAAAACAGAGCACTCCATCCAAACTATGAACAACAACACAAGATATAGTACTTGTGGTTGTAGAATTGGTGTTTGGAGAATCTGATTTTGATAAAAATCTTTCCTTTTTGGTCAATTTTTCAAAAATTCTCCATTGAATATCCTAAAGGAGACAGTTGCAATATATATATATATATACACACACATTTGATGGGTGTTCTATGAGATGGGCTTTGACCAGACAATGAGTCATCCACTGAACATTGTATGTTCAGTCCAAAAATATATATATATATATTTAATTATTGCAATGTGCTACTGATAGTCACCATATCCTTAGAAAATTTAAATAATAAATAAGAAGTTCTCGTGATTTGTGTGTATTATGTTTGTAAAATAAGATTAATTTTGGTGGTATTATTTTTCTGGTTAAATAAATACTTAATACATTGGGGATTCTGGAGTTCGTGTAAATCTAACTCAAATTTTGTTTGGGATTTTCCAAGAATGTTAATGTTTGGTTTGTAAATATATATATATATGTATAGATTTTGGGGGTTGTGATAGTCTTGTAAATTCATATCAAAATTTATTGAATAGTTTTGAAGAATTTTACAGTTTGGAGCTCTTCACCAAAAAGCCAATTAATCTTACTCCAAACTCTACCCATCTTTATAATTTACTTTCCTTTATATGTGTGTATATATAATTATTTTTAAAAGTTAAATGCACTTGAATAAATGCTTTCAATTTTGAAATACATTTATATTATATATATCTACAATGCGGGTCAGGTCAACTCGCGGGTTGACCCCGCCCGCTTGTGACCCGCTATAACGGGTTGAGAATGAATTAGTGACTTGTTCTTGAGCCGCCCGTTTACAACCCAACCCAAACTCGTCCGTTTGACACCTCTAAATGCAATTTAAACACCTAAAGCCCATCAAATCCAACCTAGTAATCACTTTTTATTTATTGATTTGTTTATTCTGGGAAAATAAATCTACTTATTGGCTAATTTTACTTAAATTAATCAAATATAGATACTTCTTTGCAATGTGATTTGGCCTAATCAATTAGTCTATGGAAATGTATTTACGGAATATATATAACAATGCCTGTTGATTTTTGTTAATCTATGTATTGTTGGTTGTCGATTATTGTTGATTTCGAATTTCATTGGAATTGGATATGTCTTGGAATTCAAGTATAATTGTAATTCAATCTTAAACCCAACCTAATTTGAATGTAAAATATTATAATTTTAAAATTAAATTAGACAATATAAATATATATAGGTAAGTATATATAAAAGTATATGTATGAATATATATACGTGTGTATGTATGTGTATATATACACGTACGTATGTGGATGTGTATATATGTGTATTTGTATTTGTATATATATGCGTCTATGAGTATATATATATATGCATACGTATATATATGTGTATATATATATTTGGGTTAGTACAGAAAACACCCCTGTAGTATAAATATGGTGCGTATAACACCTTGTACTTCGAAAATATGTGTATGACACCAATACTTTTGAAAAACGTGCGAACACCCCCTGCAAGTTTTGAAAACGTGCGAATACCCCCTTCTTTCCGGTCATGTGCAGCTCACATGACTTTTATATTCTCTTAAATACTCTTTTTCTTCAATATATATATATATATATATATATATATATAAATTTCAAAAAATAAATTTCGAAGCCAATATATAAAATTCGAAACCAATATATAAAATTCGTAAAAAAATATATAAATTTCAAAATATATATATAAATTTCGAAAAATAAATATTAAATTTCAAAAAATATATTTAAAATTTGAAACAAATATATAAAATTTGAATATATATATATAAAATTCGAAAAAACATATAAAATTCGAAACAAATATATAAAACTCATAAAAGTAGAAAATAGAAGTATATTTTCCCCGAATTTTATTTTATTTTCCCCGAAATTTATATACGTTTTTGAATTTTATATTTTATTTTTGAAATTTAATATATATATTTCAAAATTTATATATGTTTTCAAAATTTATATATATATTTTGAATTTATATATGTTTTTCCCAATTTTATATAATTTTTTGAAATTTATATTTTTCTTTTCAAAATTTATATTTTTTCAAATTATATATATATATTTTTACGAATTTTATATAATATTTCAAATTTATATATGTTTTTCGAATTATACTAAGGGCATATATGTCATTTAATACGAAATGGGGTCAATTCCCACACAAATGAAAATATTAGGGTGAAATCAAATCAGGAGGGTGTTATATGCACTATATTCATACTGTAGGAGGTTTAACGCACGCGACCCTATATATTTTTATGTATAAGCGTGTGTATATAAATGCGTATATATATAGGCGTATGTATATATATTGGTATTTGTGTATATATATGTATGTATGTTTGTGATTGTAAAAAGTTTTTGTTGATAGAGAGAGTATTTAGTGGATTAAGATTTTGAGAAGATGTGTAATTGGAAATCATAACTTCTCTTGTGGAATTCAAGTTGTGGAATTGGTGTCCTTGAAATTGCATTTCAATTCCAATTTCAAAGTATTTTGACACATCCAAACAATAGATTTAGAATTGGAGCCCCCAATTCCAATTTCATGCTTCCAAACGGCCCCTTATAGATTTTTGCATATATATATTTACTGATTCAGCTCTCTCTTTAATTCCGTAGTTCCTGTATTGGATTGTGTAAAATGTAAAATTTTAATGCTAATAGTATTATTTATATGAGTTTAGTAAGTTTCGATGGTAACTTGGTATATTCCGTTTGCTCTGCAAAGTGTAAATTATAATACTAATTAAAAATTCGAAAAGAAAAAAAATAAAATTGGATGAATAATTTTGTATCCGAATAGAGTAGAATTTAGTAAAATTAACCTTAAAGACGTGCAATCTAATTACCTTTACCCAGCAACCCCTCAATTATTGGAGATTTTGTATTCTAATACCAAGTTTTTTCACTATACATTATAATAATTTAATATATGTCACACACATAAGACACTAATCATATCTCAACCACCCTCTCATTATCAAATATAAATGACACTGCGTTAACTAATGTGGAATATTTTTTATTTATATTATTCTAGAAAATATAAATATATTTTTGTTTTTTTTATTAAGATTGAAAAATAGAAATAATGTTTATTAATCGTTATTATTCTCGTACTATTGAGAACAAGAAACATATAACATCGTTTAATAAAATATTTGTTTCACAAATTTTTAATAATAATTTTATATGCAATATATGCATATTTTATATCAGCAAAAAAATTAAATGACAAAAATAATATATCACTTTTGTATACTAACATAAAAGTATTATATATAATAAATTATATATTTTTGTCTCAAAAATTATTCAAACTAGTATATAAAATTTTATTTATTAAAATTTATATTTATACATTAAAATTTATTTTTTATTAATCAAAAATATATTCTATTATATAATATAATATATAATAAATTTAAGCTAATATTTAAATAATATATTAATTGATATTTATAATATATATATAAAAAGTTTGTTCTAAATTAATAGTGTACATGTGGTAACATGTGTGGAAACATTTTTCTGCTACGATGATAGAAACAAGATAAACACATTTTTAATATTTTTACTTTTTTAGAGAAACATGAGGCTCGTTTTTTAATAACTAGAAACATAAACATTTTATTAAATATAATTTTTATTTTCGTTTCTGTTTTTGGCAAGGGAGAACAAAAAAAACAAGAAACCTTTGAGTTGTGAACGCACCCCTAGTAACTGTCCATTTCTTTTCAAAGTACCAATTTCAGAAAAACCACTGTGGACCCAAAACACATTTTTTTTCAATTTTCAATTACATGTGACTTGGTGAGCTGCCATACTCAAATTACATAAAAGCCGTTACCCACAACCCGTATTTCCCAAACTACCCCTAACTTTATCCGTTACTACCCATCTGAATCTGACCGTTACCGTCACCGTCACCCTCCATCTTCTTATTCTTCAATGTCTTAGCCGTTGCCCTCCACTTGAAAAATGTGCCAAACAAGACCTCCATATCCTCCAAAGTCCTCCCCTGTGTTTCGGGGAGCAAAGTGTAAAAGAACACAAATGCCACGATGGCAACTCCCGCGAAAAGAAAGAAGGCCCCACCAATACTAATCGCCTTATAGAGTGATATAAAAGTCATAGACAGGACCCCACTAGTCAGTCTATTCACAGCCACGCCCATGCCGCACCCTTGTGCTCGTAACTTTAGCGGGAAAATTTCGGAGCTGTATACCCACGTGATGGGTCCCATTCCAATGGAAAAAAATGCCACGTATGATAACACCGTTATGAAACAGAGAGCGATGGCCCACGTGATCTTGTGGGGTGAGTGATCGATTATGGTCAGCCCGAGGCCTAGGAGGGCGAGAGAGCCGATCATTCCCGCCACGCTGGTGAGGAGTAACGGTCGTCTTCCGTTTCTATCGAGTAGAAATGTGGCCACCAAGATGAATAGCGTTTTGACGAAGCCAACGGCCATGGTGGCGAGGAGCTTGTGGGTGTCGTTGTGGATGCCGGCCTTTTCGAAGATTCGGGGGCTGTAGAGGACGACTGCGTCGATGCCAGATGCCTGTTAGTTCATAAAATTATATTAGATGGAGCGATCTTGAAATAATTGGCAATTTTAAAAAAAATAATTATTTTGTACACACATGTTTTTAATATTTTAATTAAAAAAATAACAATATGATAAATAAATATATATATATGTATATTTAAAAATGAGTTAAATTACATTGACTTTTTCTTCCTTGATGTTTGTGTCAATTACACATGATATGATATTTGTTACTCCCTCCGTTTCAAAATAAGTGTTTATTTTTATTCTTTTTTTCGTTCCAAAATAAGTATTCATTTTTACTTTTTTCTTCGTCCCAAAATAAGTGTCTCATTTGAAAAGTCAAAGTATTTTATCATATCACTTTACTAATTTACCCTTCATGCATTGAAATTGTAAATCATCTATACAATAAACCATCACATTATTATGATGGAACCAATGGTAAAGTTGATATTAGATTCCCTAAAAAAATCTTATAAATTGGGAGAGTATATTGCGTATGCTATCACTACCTTCCAACTTTTAAATTTACTGTTTAAAGGGTATTTTTATTAATATATTAGAGTTTTTTTTTTTTTTTTTTGCCGTCATATGACTAAAGATATTTGAGTTTTTAAGGTAAAGTTTACTAACGGGTCGACTCTAACCTGACGGAAGACAATTTTTAAGATCATGTATCAAAACTTAAGGGTGTATAATGTAAGAAGTGTTTAATCAGAACCATCTTCATGGGTTCTCGGTTTCAAGGAGATCGGTTTTGGGAGTCAGACATTTTTTCCGAAAAATCCGAAAAATTATGTAACAAGTAGTAGAAATTTGAATATATATATATATATATATATATATATATAAATCCTATAGGGGCAAGTGCCCCATATCTATAGTCTAGACCTGTGCTTACCTGTTGGAAGAAGTGGATGCCAATGCCGGCAAGGAGGATGTGGCGGACGGCGGGGGTGGGGTGGAGGAGGAGCTCTTTCCATACAGCCTCGCCGTGGCTGCGTTTTGGCGGGGAAACAACGTCGTCATTCCAGTGGTGGGGGATGCCGGCGGCTTCTTTGATGTCGATGAGTCGGAGCTCAGCTTCTTCTTTGGAATCGGAGGTTTTGTCCAGGACTCGCTTGGCGTCGCCGAGTCGACCTTGCATGACGAGCCAGCGTGGCGACTCGGGCATGGCTAACACGCCGATTGCGAGGAAGATTGAGGGGACGGCTCCGATTCCGAGCATGAGCCGCCAACCCAGGTTGAGCGGGAGCTTGGAAAATGCGTAGTTGGATACGTATCCCATTAATATACCTGTAATGATAGATATGTATTAAAGTATATGAATATGAAATTTTGCATTCAAAAAATGAAATTATTGATACAGTTGTGAATATTTTATTTTTGGATTTTTATGAACGTCCCTTCTAATTTACATGTTCGTTTCTGAGAATTCCAAATTTTAAAATTATGATTTAGAAGTCAAAATTTTAACTGTAGTGAATCTATAATAATATGTTAATAGTTACAAATAAAGTACATTTAAATTAGAAAAAACGAATACTTTTTCCTTTTTTTTGGTAGACAAAAATGAATACCGAATAATTTGAATATGAATTGAGTGATGGTTAGTATTTTTTCCAATCAGTTAATGATCTGATAACCTCCCACACATTTATAGTCATTCTGGGAAAGAAAGTGATTTCATTAGAGTACACGATCTTTGGTACAGAATTTCGTATTTTCTTTATAATTAATACGACAATGATGATGAGGATGATCATAAATGTGTAACAACTTATCAAAATATGTATAAATTTCATATTAAATAACAACCTACTCACCCAAAAGAAGTATATTAAATGACGATCCTTTTAAATGTTAAAAATAAATAAATAAATAAAGTGTGTTTTTTGTGGGAGGCAAAATTATAATATATTTATGAATTCTACGACTTAACGATTACAATAAATAAATAAAAAATTAAGCAAAAATCACATATTGAAATTAATTAAAAAAAAATGGTAACATCTACTATGGTAAAAGCTACTATCTTTGTCCTATATTAGTTGTCTACTATTGTAATTTTATTTGTCCAGTTCGAATTCTAATGCAATTTAACCTTTTATTTTTCCCAACTACCCTTCTTCCATTAATTTTAAATAAATACCGGATCCCACCATAATATTATATTATTAAGGACAAAATTGAAGATTATATACTAGTCAATCTAAATTAATAAAATATTAAAAAAATTAAATTGAACAACTATTGTGAAGAAGTGAGTAATAAACACGTTGGAACCATTGATACATTTGTTTAAAGAAGTGAGTAATAAACACGTTGGAACCATTGATACATTTGTTTTCAAAACTAGTCTTGTTACAGTTAGTAACAATATAAAATGCATAAGAATCAACGTACAAGAACTAGAAAATTAACTCAAATCCTCAATATAATCTGCGATGACCCCTGTCGGCTGTCATCAAAATAATACTTTATAAACATAAAAAAAATACCTATATATATATAGAATCTTAGCATTAATAAAGGATATAAATATATCATAATTATTTTTTCAGTCAAATAATTTTGCATAAGTGCAATAATTAGTACTGTACCAGCGTTGATGAAGACTTCCGGGAAAGAAGTGAGGAAACCGCGGGAAGACGCCGGCGAGATCTCGGCGGTATAGACCGGAGCGATCATGAGAGCGTAGCCAACACCGACACCGGCGACGAAGCGGGCGAACATGAGAAATGCATAATTGGTGGCGAAACCCATCAAGAGTGCACCCACAAAGAAGATTCCAGCAGCCATCACTATGGTGTACCTGCGCCCGATCCAGTCCGAGGTCTTTCCCGCCGCCGCCGACCCGAGAAGAGAGTACACGTTCAGAATACCCATTAACACTTCCACTTGGGTGTCACTGATCTCCATATCTCTCTTTATGTATATTGATGCTCCACTCATCACCCCAATATCTGAAAAAAATGAAAAAACTCAACTTAGATTAAAATATGTAAAATTTGCATACTTTTTTGTTTAGAAAACAGTTTTAAAAATATTAAAAGAAATTGTTTTACAGTAATTTTCAAAAACTATTAATCAAGTAATAAAAAACAAAAGTTAACATGTTTATACAACAATTTTCCAAAACTATTAATCCAGTAATATTGGGTACAATTTTTATTTTGGGTTTTAGAGAAGCAAAAAATCTCTTTAAGATTTACAGGGTTTGTTATTCAGAAGAAGGAAAAAAAAAAAAAGTAAACATGTTTATACAACAATTTTTCAAAAACTATTAATCTAGTAATATTTGGTACAATTTTTTATTTTGAGTTTAGGAGAAGCAAAAAAATTGTTCATGGATAAATAAAATGCGTGGTACTAAATCTCTCTCTCTTTTTTTTTTCCTTCCAAAAAACAAGGAAGTTTGATATGTATATATATGTATGTATATATAGAAATAGTAACGTACCATATCCCAATAGGATGGAATTCATGGAAGCTAAAATGGCACAGGCAAAAGCAAACTTGTTTCTCTTAGGTTTCTTAGGGGGGTCAAAAGCTGGAATAGGTGGTTGTGGTGGGTGGGAGAGGCCATTGTTTCCGGCCATCTCACTGTGTGTGTTTTGTATATGTGTGTATATATATGTATTGTGTGGTTTAGATTTAGATAATGAAGATGCTAGGCATGGGATGGTATGAAGATGGGGAATAAAATGGGCATGGCCAGTTGGAGCTGTGCGGTTCAGTGGTAAGATCTGGAGGACCTTAAATAGACTGCCAAGAGAGCTGATGGTGACGTGGCCATATGGTCAATGACACTAAGCTTAGGACATGTTTGGATAGGTGGTTTTGGTATTTGATTTCAAGACCAAATCATGTTTGGTTGGTGGGTTTTGGACTTGGTTTTGGATTTTTTAAAGTCAACCACTAAAACCATGATTTTGGCCTACCAATTTTGACTTTTTTTTCTCTCTCTCTATATATATATATATATATATGGCCGAAAATATGAATTATTTTTCCGAAAAAAATTATTTTTCAGAAAAAGTTTATTTTTTCGGAAAAAATTTATTTTTCGGAAAAAAAATATTTTTCCCCATTTTATATCTTTTTTTTTCTAAATTTTTAAAATTTTTCAGTATATAATAAAATTATTCAGAATTTTATATTTTTTTTGAATTATATATATTTTTTCGAATTTAAGATATATTATTTGAATTTTATATATAATTTTCACATTTTAAAATATTTTTTTCGATTATATATATATTTTTTGGAATAAAAAAAATAAAAATGTCAAATGTTTTCGGAAATTTTAAATATTTTTTAATTCTATATATATTTTCATTTTAATATTTTTTTCCAATTTTATATATATATTTTTCATATTTATATATTTTTAATACATATTAGTATATATATATAATTATACCAAGACCAAGACCAACTCCTTACCAAACATTATATATAGGTTTGAGATTTACCTAAAACCACCCAAAACCACCAAAACCAAAATCACAAGACCAAAACCAAAACCAAGTTCCCAAACGGGCCCTTAGCTTCACGTCATTTCTCTCTTAATTGTGTGGAATTGCATTTCTCTTATTTTGTTAATAAACATTTTTTTTTATTTTATGGAATTAATTTGGACCACATAATTCAAAATCATTGAATAAATAGAACTTGTCATGTCGAATGCAATCAACAATTCTATTTGAACTTATTTAATGTGTGTAATAGTTAAAATAATACGTGACCCAACCAGGATGGGCCACAGGACTGATGGGCCAAAACAGATGGGCCGAAGACGGATGAGCCGAAAGAAGGTGGGCTAAAGAAATAATGGGTTAATGGAAGATTCTAGAATATAAGTGATCCACAAGTTAAAGAGTTGTCTTATTTATGGATTATAGAGTCCATAGGGAAAAATGGGTTTATCAAATCCCATGATTTAAGGGATTTGATAAACTTGGGAAAGGGGTTTGACCCATTGATCAAATTGTGTATAAATAGGTGATGAAATATTGAACAAAGGATCCAATTTTTTACCCCAATTATTATTGTGTATTTTTCTGCATCTACACAATTGGCGCCGTCTGTGGGAAACTTTATTATTGAAATCTTTTTCAATAAGCTTCTCATCTTCTACAAAAAGCTAAGATTCATACCATCAATGGCGGTGATCACCCGTTCACACCAGATTGATTTACCTCCGAACGGAGGCTAGCAGCCTGAAGATCCGATCAGGCGAGCCCTGGAGGAGAGAACGGCCGAGTTAGAGAGACAGAACGCTGAGCTAGTTACAAAACTGGCTCAACTTCAGAACACGCAGGAGGTCTAGAACGATGAACAGTCCTGCCAGAAGGATTGATCCATAGGCCACCAGTCAGAAAGACACAACCACCATATAAACTCCAACAATGATCGGGAGGAGCACGCGGAATCATCCCTACAGGTGCTTAGGGGGCGAAATCCCGAAGAGATCCTGACCATGAGGAAGTTAGAGGAGATTATGACTAGATTCCAAAGGGAGGTGCTGAAGGATCTGAAGGTGCAGACCCCTATCGATCTGGCATCCAAGGCATCCATCGACGCCGTGCAGACTCCGTTCACTGTAGCAATCACAAGTGTGCCCTACCCGGAGAGGTTCAGGCTACCGAAATTCACCCTGTTCGACGGCACAAAAGATCCGACGGAACACATCTACCACGTGCATACCAAGATGAATGTCTACAACGAAAATGAAGCCCTACTCTACAAAGTTTTCCCCATCATCCTGACCGAAGCGGCCCTGCTCTGGTTCAGAGAGCAACCACCCCGATCCATTGAAAGCTGGCTCAGACTCTCTGAACTATTCATTGCCCAGTACTTCGGCAATAAAAGGCAAAAAAAGACCATCTCAAGCCTATTCACCATGATTCAGGAGAAATGCGAGTTCCTCAAAAGTTTTGTATCGAAATTCAATGTCAAGATGTCTTCAATTGGTAACTACGACCAGCATTCGGCCGTCGAAGCCTTCAGAATGGCCCTGATCCCTGGAACCAAGTTCCATCAGTCATTGGTCAAAAGGCCACCAGCTGACATCGGAGAACTCAATTCCAGAGCACAACGGCATCTCTGAATAGAAGAGGAGTTAGCTATACGCCAAAGAAGAACATCATTTGCAACAGTAGAGGTAAGGGCATTCGAACCTTCCAGGGTAAAAGATCGGGCACAGGATCTGAAGCGACCGAGCGCTCCTCATGCACCCTCCCCCGTCCCAGAAAAATGCCAAAGGTTTGAAGACAAGGTCACCCCCTTAAAAGTTACCCTGGCCAAGCTATACCAGGAGACAAAGGGTAAAGGAATCTACCGGTCACCACCACCCATCCGACAGCCGATGGACCAAAGAGATATGTCGAGGCACTGTGCCTTCCATGGCGAGTACGGGCACCACGCCAACGAATGCAGAAGTCTCAGGAGACAGGTGGAAGCCATGATAGCAAAAGGAGAGCTGACCGAGTATGTTGCTAAGGAGGGAACCCGACCAGATCAAACGTCACATACACCTGCCAAGGGGGCTATGGGACAGCCCGTACGGGTCATTCACATGGTTCATGGAGGACCAAGTCGGTCAGAGGTAGAAGAGGCCCGGAGGTCCCAAATGCGATAAGCTCAGAAACTACGAAGGGTCGGGGAAGTCAGCGAGTTTAGAAGCCCGAAAGAGGACGCCCGGATAATTTTCACTTCTGCAGATATGCGGAGCATTCAGACACCCCACGATGACCCTTTGGTCATCTCCCTCATGGTCTCGAACTGCTTGATCAAGAGGGTGATGGTTGACCCTGGGAGCAGCGCCAACATTATCACCAAATGGGCCTTTAAGAAGTTAGAAACCAACCCTCAGGAGATTGTACCTTCCAGAAGCCCGATAGCAGGATTTGATGGCAGAAGAGTGGAACCAGTGGAAGAGATCCAACTGCCAGTAACAGCAGCAAGGCGCACGCTCAGAAAAACTTTTGTGGTGGTGGATGTCAAACCTTCATATAATCTCCTTATGGTAAGGGGTTGGATCCATCGGATGCACGGAGTCCCTTCAACCATGCATCAAGTTATGCGGTGTATTGACCCGAACGGAGTTGACGTGATTGATATCAGGGGCGATCAGGTGGCAACAAAGAAGTGTTATGCTGTTACCATGAAAAGTCTAAAGAGAAAGGCGGAACCAGAACGAGGGTCGCAATCCAAGGTGTTGTCCGAAGACAAATAACAATTACAGGAAGAGAGGGTGGGGTCATCAATAGCAGCTGAACCTTTGCTTGAAGTACAGATCTGCCCCGATTATCCCGAAAGATTGGCTTATATCAGTTCCGGCCTCAACACTCAGGAACATGAAGAAATGAATGACCTATTGCGCTCCAACGCCGACGTATTTGCCTGGGGCCATATGGATATGACTGGCATCGATCCATCAATAGCACAACACTTCCTCAATGAAGATCCCAACGCGAAGCCTGTCAGACAGAAGCAAAGGCGGATGGGAGGTCACATAAACTAGATCATTGCTGAGTAAGTTGATCGGCTCCTCCAAGCAGGATTCATTAAGGAGGTACAGTATCCGTCCTGGCTGGAAAACGTTGTGGTGGTTCAGAAAAAGAATGGGAAGTGGAGGGTGTGCGTGGACTTCACCGATCTAAACAAAGCATGCCCGAAAGACTCTTTCCCCTTACTAAAGATCGATCAGATGGTAGATGTCACTCCAGGGTTCGAGCGTTTGAGTTTTTTGGATGCGTACTCTGGATATAACCAGATACGAATGAACCCCGATGACGAGGAAAAAATGGCATTCATCACCGAATCAGGTACATATTGTTACACAGTTATGCCTTTCGGACTAAAAAATGCAGGTGCAACCTTTCAGAGGTTGGTGAACAAAGTTTTCCAGGGCATGATGGGATCCACCATAGAAGCTTATATTGATGACACGGTGGTTAAAAGCAAAGCAAAAGGTGATCACCTAACCAATTTGCAGCAGGTGTTCGATACCCTCAGAAAGTACAAGATGAAGCTCAACCCATCCAAATGTTCCTTTGGAGTGGCTTCGGGCCAGTTCTTAGGACACATAGTCGATCGGACGGGAATACAAGCTAGTCCAGCGCAAGTCAAAGCCCTTGTAGAGACAACATAACCAAGATACCAGAAGGAGATCTAGGTGCTAACAGGAAGGGTAGCGGCCCTCAGCCGTTTCATTTCTCGATTAACCGATCGGTGTAGGCCGTTCTTTCAAGCTATAAAGGCGGCAAAAGGAGAGGTCTGGGGACCAGAGCAATCAGAGGCTCTAAAGAAACTCAAGAGCTATATGGAAAAGCCTCCTATACTGACAACCCCAGAAGCAGATGAGCTGCTACACCTGTATCTAGCTATATCTTCAACATCTACCAGCGTCGCTCTGGTCAAGGAGGGCAAGGGGTACCAAACACCAGTCTTCTACACCAGCAAAGACCTTGCTGATACAGAAACTCGTTACACAAAGCAGGAGAAGCTGGTACTATCACTGGTCAATGCAAAACGACATCTTCGGTATTATTTTGAAGCACACCCGATCATAGTGTCAACTGCAACCCCGATCAGATCAAAAATGGCAAAACTTGAGTTATCGGGGAGGGTATCCAAATGGGAAATTGAACTCGGGATTTTTGACATAACCTATGTCCCCCGAACTGCAATCAAAGGTCAAACAGTAGCTGATTTCTTGCTAGAAACAAAAACTACAAACTCTTTGGAAGAAAGTGAACCTGGCTTATGGGTTGTGTTCATAGACGGATCCTCAAATGTCAATGGAGCAGGGATTGGTGTGGAGCTCATGACACCAGATGGCACTAAAATCCTGCAATCCATTCGACTAGAGTTTCCTGCCTCCAACAACGAAGCCGAATATGAAACCCTTCTTTCAGGAATTCGGTTGGCTCGAAGCCTTCAACTACAGAAAGTAGAGATTCGAAGTGACTCTCAGTTGGTCGTGCGGCAGTTAAATGGGGAATATGAAACCCGAGAGCCGAAAATGGAAGCATACAGGAATTTAGTTCTAAAGGAGGTCGAAGGGTTCCAGCACTTAACCTTTGAACAGATTCCCAGAAGAGATAATTCCCTAGCAGATCATCTGGCTAACCAGGCCTCCGCGGCAGGAGAAAGTATGACTCGCATTGTACCAATAGACTTCATTGTCCGATCCAGCTTGGAGTTCCCCGAAGAAGTAATGGTCATTCTATGGGAGCCGAGTTGGATGGATCCTATAGCAGATTATTTGAGAACTGGTGCATTGCCTGAGTCAAAATCAGAATCCCGGAAGATAAGAATGAAGGTAACCAGATATGCTCTCTAAAACGGCCAACTATACCGCAAGTATTTCTCCTGGCCATACTTGAGATGTCTCACGCCCTCCAAAGCTTCGGCAGTCATGGAAGAGATTCATGCAGGAGCCTGTGGCAATCATTCCGGAGGAAGATCCTTAGCTCATAAAGTTCTCACCCAGGGATACTTCTGGCCTTATCTGGCAAGGGACGCTGAAGTCTACACCCGACACTGCAAAAAATGTCAATTTCATGGAGATGTCATTCATCCACCGCCGGAGTTATTGAACCCAACAATTATCCCTCACCCCTTTGCTCGATGGGGTATGGATATTGTGGGTCCTCTTCCGTAGGCTATATGGTCAACCACTCATGTTCTTCTGGCTACAGACTATTTTACCAAATGGGTGGAGGCCGAGGCATACCCCACCATAATAGGCAACCATGTTATAAAGTTCATCTGGAGCCACATCATCTGTAGATTCGGTTTACCCCAAACTATAATGATGTATAATGGCACCAATCTTGATAACAGGAGGGTTCAAGCATTCTTGGCGAAACATGGGGATCAATCAGAACACTTCTTCCGTCCGCTATCCGCAAGGAAATGGGCAAGCTGAAAGGACAAACAGAATCATTTTTGATACACTGAGGAAAAAACTTGAAAAAGCAAAAGGGGCATGGTTGGAGAAATTGCCCGAGGTGTTATGGTCCTATCGGACTACTCCAAGGCAACCGATGGGAGAGACACCTTTCGCCATGGCTTATGGGGCCAAAGTCATTATCCCGACCGAGTTGAGGGTACCTATTTTAAGGAGTCAAGCATAGGAAGAAGGTCCGAACAATCAGCACCTAGCCCATGATCTGGACCTCCTAGAAGAAAGAAGGGAAGCTGTCGGGATAAAACTGGCTGCCTGTCAGCAATAAATCAGGGCACGGTTCAATCAGAAAGTCAAAAGAAGAGAATTCCAGGTTGGCGATATGGTACTCAGAAGAAAGATTGGGATTGTGGGCAAATTACGAGAGACATGGGAAGGACCTTGCACAGTAATTGAGGTCATCGGGCGTGGAGCTTATCGGGTACGAAAGAACGAAACAGGCCGCATCGAGTCCAATTCTCAGAACGCTTATCGGCTTAAGAGGTATTATCCTTTGGAAGTTTCTTTTTTGTTAAAACACTGGAGCTGTGTCTCTCTTATGACATTTTCTTCTAATTATATTAAGGCATTTGTGCCCAATGTCGGCATCACCGCTTCATAGTTCTTAAGATTCATCTCAATAAAGATACATTCTATTCTTATGAGAGTTCCATATCTAAATTCAGATTAAAATTTTCCTAAGTGTTGAGTTCAAACCAGATTTGAACTAACTAGAGGATAAACAGTAAGCCTCAGGGGCCAGAAGTCCGAAGGCTTCATGTTCAATTAAAATTTTCCTAAGTATTTGAGTTTAAACCTGATTTGAACTAACCAGAGGATAAACAGTAAGCCTCAGGGGCCAGAAGTCCGAAGGCTTCATGTTCAATTAAAAATTTTCTAAGTGTTTGAGTTCAAACCTGATTTGAACTAACCAGAGGATAAACAGTAAGCCTCAGGGGCCAGAAGTCCGAAGGCTTCATGTTTAATTAAAATTTTCCTAAGTGTTTGAGTTCAAACCTGATTTGAACTAACCAGAGGATAAACAGTAAGCCTCGGGGGCCAGATGCCCGAAGGCTTCATGTTCAATTAAAATTTTCCTAAGTGTTTGAATTCAAACCTGATTTGAACTAACCAGAGGATAAACAGTAAGCCTCAAGGGCCAGATGCCCGAAGGCTCCATGTTTAATTAAAATTTTCCTAAGTGATAAATTCAAGCCTAATTTGAACTATCTAGAGAACAAAGACAAGCTTGAGGGGCCATATGCCCGAAGGTGCCATTATTAAAATATCCTAAGTATTGAATTTCGAATAGGATGTGAGACAGCCAAGGAGAAAGGGTCAACCAATGAATATTGCATGAAAAACAAAATGAACACTAAAGTGAGGAAAGTTATTTTCATTGATAAAGGAAGAAAGTACAAAAATACCCTTTTAGAAGGGGTAAGTACAGATAAACTTAAAGCCTATTCTACTGGTCGGGAGGATGATATTCTTCTCCTTTCAGAATAGCGGCGAACCGCTTCTCGTTTTCAGAGGCAGGAGGGTTTTTGTAGGGCATAGGCACTCCCATGTGGGCATCAAATTCCTCTGCGGTCTTGAACTCCCGAGCTTCCAGAGGAATATGCTCCATTTCGTGCCTCTGTCGCCAAGCTCTAGCCGATCAGAGATCACAGATGACGCAGTATCGGTTGTACATATCAAGACCTCTTAGGCGGCACACTTCCACTTTGGCCCGCTCAAGAGCCAGAAGGTTCTCTAACTCTACTTTTTCAGATGCCATCTTCTGGTTAACTGCTTTCACTTCTTCAAGTTCAGCAACTAAAGCCAGTTTTTCGGCAGTCAAAGCCTGCTTCTCCGCCTCATCGATCTCCAGGAGGTTTTTCTGTTCTGAGACAGTCTGACAGAGGCCATCTGCCTCTTTTACTAAAGCAACCCGATGGGCATCATTTTGCTTGATTTGGGCTTTCAGGTTGGCCATTTCCCTCACGTCAGTCTCCACAATGCTGTTGTAGGCCTGAACCCCATACAGAAGCTGCACAGAAAAGACACATTAGTACATAAATATGGCAATAGTTAATGAACCAAAAGTTTCAAAGTGAAAACCAAGTATATACCTCCATGACCATAATGGAAGTCTTCTTCACCAGATCAGTCCTGGAGATTTTGGATTGAGCGGCCCTGTTAGCTGGAGTCCATATCCCTTTTGCCATGGCCCAAAGAGCTTCTGGCTGGGTAAGGGTAAGATGATCAGCACAGACCAGAGTCCCATCTGGTAGAAGGAACTTCGGTTCCCAGGTAATTGAAGAACGGGATACTTTCGAAGCTTGGGGATTATTGCTTGTAGAAACGTTATCAACTTGAGTTCTGGCTCTTTTATTGGCCAATCCACCACCTGTAGTGGATCGGGTCCTGATAGCTGGAGGATTTGCTGGAGGCTGGGGTGGAGCTACCGGATTCTGGGCTGGTGGCGCTGACGGACTTTGAGCAGGAGAAGGTACCGAAGCTGTCAGCGGTGTTGTTGAGAGTGGTATAGCATCAACCAGGGTGACCCCTTCGGGAACTTGAGGGCGTTTGGCAGAAAGCGGTTTGTCAGGCAAGTCCATCCTGTCAACAGCAGCGCCCAAATTAGAAATTGACTCCAGATTTTCCAAAGTCAGTAGGTCAGTAGCAGATCGGGCTTTGCCCCAGACATGGGTTTTCAAAAGGCTTATACGTTGTTTTACGAAAGTAAGGGGAATGTCCCTATCCTCATAACCCAGAAATTTGTAGGCATAATCCCCCCGATAAAGGTCACAGTGTTCGCAAAGGCAAGAGACTTTATGAAGGGGGCGGAAGATGGGCAGACGGATGGCACCGAACGTACTTGGGATCGGGAATATACGGGAAAACGGGTAAGACCAGTTGCCACTCACAACTACCATTCTCTCTTTCTATCCCTTATCAGATTTTTCGGTATCAGTACATATACTCCGACCATGGAATGGAAAGAGATTGTATCTGCCCTTACTCGCTCTGGCATTTTGGAAAAAATAACAAAGGAGCAGATCGGCTAAACCTAAATTTAGGTCCATATCCCTATTGTACAACAGGAGCATGGACATGATCCTGAGGCTGTTCGGGTTCAGTTGAAGGGGATGTAAGCCTAGCATAAAAAACACATAGTGAAAGAAGGGGTGAAGGGGAAACCTCAAAACCCTTAGGTGAGATGGCGATAACAGAATGCTACCGGGCGCTAGTCCTTGACTTCTGGTGAAATCAAGGTAACCAGGGTAAGGGGCCACATCAACATCCCTGGGTACTTGGGTATCAGCCCGAAGGTGTTTTACGTCTACTTCAGGACGAGCTCTCTAAGTGGGGACACTACGAATGGTTCAGAGGGCTTGGGATTCACAGATTCATTCGTTGATGAACCCGGAAGGTCGGGGTTTTGGGGAGTTGATTTTGAGGCTCCTTGGCTATTGGACTGGGGGCTGTCACTACTGGTGGGATCGGTACCAGTAGTAGAGGACAGGACGACTTCTTCTACCGACCGGGTGTCGTCGCTATCAGACATAGTGCCAAGAAAGGTAGAAGAGACAGAAGGGAGATAGAGGTGAAAATAAAGAGAAAGGAAGAGACCGTATGACTTACTCAGTTAACTGTAATGCGAAAGGAGAGGCTTCGGGTGGAAGCAGACTATCGTGCTACTGGAAAATCTGGAAC
The DNA here is from genome assembly GCA_963922005.1 of Cornus suecica. Taxonomy (NCBI): domain Eukaryota; kingdom Viridiplantae; phylum Streptophyta; class Magnoliopsida; order Cornales; family Cornaceae; genus Cornus; species Cornus suecica. The sequence continues at coordinate 52,886,148 of OY998247.1, forward strand.
TGACCAAAATGAAGAAGTTCTCAAGGAGTAGAGAGGGACGTGCTTCAGAGATGGATATTGAGAGCAGATAGTGGTTGAAAATGAAGAATGGAGAAATGGAAAACATAAGGTGGGTTTTTATAGAGGAGACATATCAAGAGACTGCACAAAACCCGAAGGTCACATGACCCACGAGGAGCCGTCGTGGTGCAAGAATTGAGGAGATAATGGCCTCTTAATTTGAACTGTCATTAAAATGCATAATGATGGCATGACAACTCATCCCCACCATGTCCCATAAAGTGCATGAATATATACATTAGGGTATTCAATTTTCGGCCATGGGCTTTGAAAAGAAAATCATAAAGCCCATAACCTCATGGGACTGTGTAATAGTTAAAATAATACGTGGCCCAACCAGGATGGGCCACAGGACTGATGGGCCAAAAGAGATGGCCCGAAGACGGATGGGCCGAAAGAAGGTGGGCTAAAGAAATAATAGGTTAATGGAAGATTCTAGAATATAAGTGATCCACAAGTTAAAGAGTTGTCTTATTTATGGATTATAGAGTCCATAAGGAAAAAAGGGTTTATCAAATCCCATGATTTAGGTCATGTTTGTTTGTTAGTCTTTAGGGGTTTTGTTTTGTTTTGTTTTTGTTTTAGAAACTAATTTATGTTTGGGTAAGTTAGTTTTAGGTTTTTAAGACAAAACATTTTAAAACTTATTAAAACCAAACCCTTCTTTTTGTAAGTGATGAAAGACCAAAAAAAAGTTGGTATTTCTTGGTTTAGCCCACCTTTTTTGACTTTTTTTTTCTCTCTCTCCTATATATATATATATATATATAAAATTAAAAAATAATATATATTAATATATATAGAATAATATATAAATTTTATTTTATAATAATAATAAAAAATAATATTATTAAATATATATAAAATAATATATAAATTTAAAAATTAATATATATAGAATAATATATATTTTTTATTTTATAATAATATTAATAAAATAATATTATTAAATATATATAAAAATAGTATATATATAAATATATATATAATTAAAAAATAATATATATTAACATATATAGAATAATATATATTTTTTATTTTGTAATAATATATATAGAATAATATTATTAAACATATATATATTAAATATATATAAAAATAACATATATAAATTCAAAAATAACATATATAGAATAATATATAAAATTCAAGAATAATATATATATAAAATAATATATAAAATTCAAAAATAATATATATTAATAATATATAGAATAATATATATTATTATTTTATAATAATATATATAAAATAATATTATTAAATATATATATAAAATAATATTATTAAAGATATATAAATTAAAAAATAATGTATATATAAATAATATATCGAATAATATATATAAAATAATATTAAATATATATATATAATAATATATAAATTCAAAATTAATATATATATAAAATTAAAAAATAATATATATTAATAATATATAGAATATATTTAATAATATATTATAATATATATATTTAATAATATATAAAGTTATATACATAAAATAATATATAAACTAATATATATATAAAGTTTTTATTTTCTCAAACCAGACCAGAAAGACCAGACTGTTTATCAAACAGAGTTTTAGATTCAAGACAAGATCAGACAAGACCAGACAAAATCAAACCAGACAAGACAAGACTAGACAAATCCCTTTCCAAACAGGCCCTTAAGGGATTTGATAAACTTGGGAAAGGGGTTTGACCCATTGATCAAATTATGTATAAATAGGTGATGAAATATTAAATAAATGATCCAATTTTTTATCCTAATTATTATTGTGTATTTTTCTGCATCTATAATGTGCAAGTGCAAAAATATGAGATGAGATTTAGGTTAAATTTTAAAATGTGTCGAGACCCGTTGGAGAGTAGCATTCACTACCGTAATTTCTTATGTGCAATTTGTTTGTTTAGTGTATGAGATAAGTTTGGAGGAATTTAACAATTGTGTCAAACTAGTGAAGCTGTATTCACTATTGTAAATTTGGTAATTTTTTACGTAATTCGAATGGGTAGGTCCAGTTAAAATTTTTAGAATATATATATATATATATATATTTTTTAATTTGAATAATAAGAAAATCACAAACATCAATTCTTATGTTTCAATTTTACTAAATGCAAACAACTAATTGAGACATAATTCAGGCTTTGCAAGCCCTGGACACTCCAATTATTCAAAAATAATAAAAAAATAAATTCCTTACGTGAATGTTTTTGTGACCAGAATGGATATAATTTGAAAAGTAATGAACAATTTTTACTAATGTAATTTATGTTGTTATATTATCAAGTATCATTGTGCTATGCTATGTTATTTTTCTTTGAATGTGTACAATTTTTAAATTTTCTATTACTAACTCTTTTATGAGATTCGAATAATTAGGGGATGTAAATCTTGCCGGAAGTTAAAACATTTTTAATTAAGATTATTGAAATAAAATTTAATAAGACATTACTCAAAAGAAAGCAAAAATAAACAAATAAAGAAACTGGAAATGAGTTTTGACTGTGTTTGATCATTCATTGAATGTGGACTACTGTTTAAGGTAATTTATTAGTATCCAACGGGAAAGAAATAAATTCAAGTATGCTGGACTGACACTCAGAGGAGCTCTTGGCATTTATAGAGTAAAAGGTTCTTACCGAGCATTGTGCACGTTTATTATTTACGTACATAAGCTAATAGTGTAAATAGAAAATCAATAAATGAATAAAGAAAAATTGAGTGCAATTCCTTCTTAAAAAATATATATATATTTGAGTGCAACTGACTTAACCAAATCTGCCCAAATAACACTTGAACGAAGATGTGTGCTTGATATTTTCATATAATATCACCTTAATTTTTGTAATACTAAATGTGATAATCGTGGTGTCCGGGTTAATTTACGGACACCTCGACTAATCCATGGGATTCAAGTTAACGATTAGTTAACCCTTCAGTGGCCCAAACTTTCTATTACCAGCGGGAATCGAACCTATGACCCAATGTTTCTTGAGGCACTAAGTCCTTACCTTTTCCCAACTGAGGCACTAAGTATAAGTTATTTTAACTATCATTAAGTACTTAGAATTTCAAGAAATAAAAAGGATTTTGATTAGTTATTTTGCTACAAAATCTCTTGGGGCAAAAGGCTGTTTTTCGTGGTTAATAATTATTTTACAAAAAAAAAATAATAAATAAAAGAAAGTTGGAGAAGTGGTGATGTTAAGAAGAATTGTATTTCAACACAAGAATATAATTATATTCATGTAAAAATTTTTATTTTCTACCACAAATAGACTTTTGCAATAAAAATATTTATGCCAAATTTTCTACTATATAATTAGTACCTAAATAAGCTTAAACTCTAAATTGTTGGTACTTACTTTTTAATGTTATCCAACATCATTAGAACTATAACCTATACAATCAAATAATGGATCCCACAAAAAGAGAATCTCAGAAAAGTTTAATGTTAAGGGCTGTAGCTACTATAACTACTTTCTGAGAAATAAATTATTTTATTTTTGGAAAAAGGCAAGAAGTTGTTTTGGTGTGTTTGATAATGAAGGATAACGTAATAAATATTTAGTAGTTCATATAATATGGCTGTCCCTTAACCTTCCTGCATACAGTTGTTTTATATATACATCTGTTGCCAGCAAGCATCCCAGATTTGTTTTCTAGTTTAATATGCCTAAATAATTGTTGAAATATAAGATTTATGCAAGGTAATGAATGATGTATATGTATTATCAATCACCTTTTTGTGTAACGTGAAATAAAAATGTTATGTTGCCGGATGTTACATGATTGTATAATTTGAGTGCAATCTAAATATATTAGTGATAGAATTTTCGATGAGATATGTACATATTGTACTATACACCATATGAAATTTTATTTCAATCTAAATAATCATCTCACTGAAATCATTCCAGTATGAAATAACACGGTTCTACTGATTCATCTGAGTTATCTTCATATTTCAACATCATATGACAATTGGCAATATAATATTTTCGAATTCCAGTCACATTTGATAATCATATATCAGATTTCAATACCAGCAACAAAACACTTTCCTTTTACGCAATATTAAAAAACAATTAACAAAGATCAATCTTAATTAGTACTTTACACAAATATCATTTCACTGAACTATTTTTCTAGGTGATATTCTCTAAATAGAGGGTCATATCATTAGGTTTACTAACTTGAGCCAAGTTGGAAATTTATCCTAATTGAAGCCATGACATTTTATTGCATACCCAGTTATCTGTTTAAGTTTTGCAAATTAGGGTAAAATCGGCTCATAAAATAATTAAATGAGAAAAAAGATAATGCTTTGAGCTTTAATTTACTGAATAAGAAATAAACTTCACATCATACATTGAAGATTTGTTTTATCATAAATGCATGGTGTAAATAAAAATAAAAGAATAGAAAAGCATGTCAGCTAAGTATTGTAAGACCAAACGTACTGTATTTACTAGAATCATAAAATTGAAAAGCACTTCTTCTTCATTTAAAAATTTTGTTTTCTATTTTTTTTTTAAAACTTTTGAAGTCTATAAAACAAGTCAATCATTAGAGACGTAAACAAGAGAAAGGGAGGTCGATCAGAATATATATATATATATATATATATATATATATATATTACCTTTGTCAATATTGGTCCAAACATGGCCCACAAGATGAAATTGTGTGTACAAAATTTCTTGGGTCAATAATGATGGGTTACCTATCGAACAAAAAATCATAGGGTAGGTTTGGATAGGGGGTGTTTTCGTTTTTGTTCTTGTTTTTTTTATTGTTCACGGAAACAAAAATGTGAACAGTAAAAACACGTTTTCTCATTCTTAGTTCAAAATTTGAGAACATCAAAATGGTGTTTTTTTGTTTTCGGCACTATTTGTTCTCAACAAAAAAAAAAATTAATTGTTACAGATTCCCTAACCACCATCTTCAACCTCTAAACCCTATCCTCCATCTTCAACCTTCAAACTATAACCTCCAAAATATATATATATATATATTTTTGTTCCTTTAAGTTTTTAGATAAAATTTCCAACCAAATGTATTTTTGTTTCCGGATTACTCTTAGGACAAGAACAAGAAATTTTTTTGTTCTCAAGAGATAAAAAACGAAAATGAAAATACTAGTTTCCAAACCCACCCATAATCTTAAAAAAATTGGCAGACGAGTGACTTGTCAAATAAAGATGGGCCTGGGCCCACTTCCAGCTTTTTAAGTGCTATTTTCTTCTCGTGATGTATCCTTTTGGTCATTTAAATAAGGATAAATTGCAGTAGCACCCCAGAGGTTTAGGTCAATGTCACTAATATGCTGGTCAATACTTTTTCAGTCTCATAGCCCCCTGAGGTTTCAATTTTGTTGCAATGACACTCCTGGGCTGGTGAAATGACTAGAATGTTTCTTTAATTGTTTCACTTATTACATTAGGATAATATATAAAGTATGAAATTACCCATATGCCCAAACACTTCACTCCTCTGAAATTACTAATTACACTTCCACCCCTTATTCAAAATATATATATATTACGAAAATTACAATTTGATTTTTTTTTTCTTTATAAAATTCTAAATAAACACAAAAAATTCGAAACAAACATGTAAAATTCGAAAAAATATATATAATTTGTAAACAATATATAAATTTGAAAAAACATATAAAATTTGAAACAATATATAAAATTAAAAAAAACATATAAAATTTGAAACAAATATATAAAATTCGTAAACAATATATAAATTTCGAAAAACATATAAAATTCTAAAAAATATATAAAATTCAAATATATATATATATATATAATACTTATTATAAGTGCAAGTTTGACAAAAAATTGATTAATAAATTTTCACTTCTTATAGTACTAAAAATTAGAAAGATTATATGGACATAATGATTAAAACAAAAAGGCATATAATGAAAACTCATATAGAACTTAATAATATTCAAAATTATAACTTAATATATTACTCAATGTAAGCCTTTTAAGGAAATAAGATTTTATGCTTATTTTTATAAATTATAAAAAGTATATAGAAAGAATCAAAATATTTGCACTTAAGTAAACTACATGACTATTAAAGGTGCCTTATCAATTTTTTTAATATCCTAAATCATAATGACATTTATCATAACATATAATTAAGAGATGAAATACAAAGATAAAAAATATGGAAAAATGTATAGGAATTTTTTTTCCTTCACACTTTTATAGTAGTATGTATATATATGTGTGTGTATTGAAAATAAATGAAACAAAATAAGAGAAAAATACTTTTAGTTCTCTAGTTTGACCCCTTTAACGAAATAGAAAAATTTGTGTTCATATTTAAAAATAAATAAAATGGATAGAAAGAATTCAAACTTGCACTTATAATAAGTATTTTATATATATATATTATAATTTTATATGTTTTTCGAATTTTATATATTGTTTACGAATTTTATATATTTGTTTCGAATTTTATATGTTTTTTTTAATTTTATATATTGTTTCAAATTTTATATATTTTTTCAAATTTTATATGTTCTTTCAAATTTTATATATTTTTTACAAATTATATATATTTTTTCGAATTTTATATATTTGTTTCGAATTTTTTGTGTTTATTTAGAGTTTTATAAAGAAAAAAAATCAAATTATAATTTTTGTAATATATATATATTTTGTAATAAGGGGTGAAAGTATAATTAGTAATTTCAGAGGGGTGATGTATTTGGGCATATAGGTAATATCACACTTTATATATTATCGTAATGTAATAAGTGAAACAATTAAAGGGGCATTCTAGTCATTTCACCAGCTCAGGGGGTGTCATTGCAACGAAATTGAAACCTCAAGGGGCTATGAGACCGAAAAAGTATTAACCAACATATTAGTGACATTGACCTAAACCTCAAGGGGTGCTACTGCAATTTACCCTTTAAATAAGACCAACCTTCACGGCAAGTTACACCTTCAATTATTTGTTTTTAAGTAAATTTTATGGAACTAAAGTATAAAAATAATATATATTATTTTCTGCTTTTTATTTTTATTTCTAGTTTTTGTTTTTTTTTAGTTTTCAGCTCAATTGTTTCGTCTCTCTCTTTCCCCACTTCCAGCTTTTTAATTGCTATTTTCTTCACGTGTTGTGTCCTTTTGGTCATCTAAATAAGACCAACCTTCACGGCAAGTTGCACCTTCAATTATTTGTTTTGTTTAGTTTTCAGCTCAATTGTTTCGTCTCTTTCTTTCTTTTATTGAGATTTACATTATTTTGCTCTCATTTTTCTTTTCTTCTTTTTGAGTATATATGTGGTAATGTTTTTGTCACGTGTTCTCCGAATGATACTTGTTCTCTACGTCTGTATTAAATATTGGGTATTCAAAGTAAACATTGTTTAAAGAGACCAAATTAGCCATTTACAAAGATTACTTGTGGCTTAGGGTGATAATGATATTGAACAATTTGGTAATGCCCGGTAGTGTTTGCGGAAAAGAGATTTGGATTTATCTAAAACAATTTAACTATATGTGTAATTAATATGATTTTTTTTAAATATATACTTATTTAATATTAATATTGTCTAAATCTATTAAAGTAATGCGATCCCAACAGTGATAATAAACTTCAAGTTGAGCTCCCATGTACATTTCAATCAAATTTAGCATGATTTTGTGTGAAACGAAATTATTCTAATATACACAGATACATATATATTCCTACTCTATCTTTGACTCAATTGATATATATATATATATATATATATCTCGATATCTACTGTATCTTTGACTCATTTGACAATGAAGAAGCCAAAAACACCACAACCAATTTCAGATATTATCCGAAAGAGTGGAAGGAGATCAGATGCCATGCTGATAAAATTGAGAAGAAAAATGTGGTTAATTTCTCTAACTCTTTCAAGTCCACAATTTGACCAAGTGGTTGAGTCTAATTCTCAAATATTGACTACATAACACTAGCCTGACTTTTCATGATTTTCATTATATATATATATATATATTGATCTCTGTAATCACTCATCAGCGAGTCACTATATTTTGACACATTGGAGCTTAGCACACCAACAAATTGTTAAGAACTCATGGAGATCAAGACAACTCCATATAAAAAAGGTTCAGAGATTATCTCTAATAAATACTTTTTTATGTTCACACATGCATGTATTTTAATATAGTTTTTTGGATCTTTTGGAAAGTGATTAATCATCCTGCGTCCTCGTTTTCAACTCTCTCATATGCGACTTGCCACACCCAAGGTTCAGCCTGGCCCCTCCTTGCACAAGGGTTTTGTAGCTCAAAAGTTAATTTTTTTTTTTTTTTTTCTAGATTCAGGGTGGGACAAAAATCTGTAATATATATATATATATATATTTATTTATTTTTTTTCATGCGAACTCACAATAACATTACATTTATAACATTCTTATCTATCCCTTATCAGACCTCTCTTGGATGGGCATTAGCCAAGTAGACATTTGACGTGACATCGAATCACGTCAAATGTCTACTTGGCTAATAAGAGTAAAATATTTCGTGATTTGATCCAAAATTTAAACTCTGAGGTGAGGCTAATTAACATTTAATTTACTTTACTTTATATCCCATCAATTTTTCATTCGAATCCCACCTGAAACAAAAGACTTCTGACCTATTAACCCTATTGTGACATAGATATACAAGTGTTTTTATCCGAGTTGTACCTCATCAATAAGGTCAGACCTTGCAAATATCTATACTACCAAAATCCCTTTTTTCCTGTAAAATAACCTTTTCTGTTTGGTTTCATTATAATAGTAATACCTAATAATTTGACAAAATTAACATATAACTGAACCAAATTAATTATTTGAATAGATAAAGACTTCCTCGGCATGCAACACGTGTACGTATTATGATTTACAACAACATTACAACCCCACATTACATAAATATATATATATATATATATATATATATAACATCCTTGTCTATCCCTTATCGGATAGCAACATGGTAGATACTTGAAAATAATATATAATTGTTTAAACACTGATGCATGTATTTGAGCTGTGTTGCCTGTTCAATTAAAAATGCATGATTTGTTAAGAACCAATTAATGCTTCTATCGGTACTACAATTCTAGCCATTGTCATATGGTGACATGTGCCAAAATAATTTGTGCATTCACATAAGACTTGCTAGAGGATCTTGTCCATGTGAAATTTGGATTTTAGTATATAAATGGGTGGATGTTAATTTTATCAGCTTAAGTTTTTGATTTTTTGGTTGACTCGCGGAGCCTTCAATCCGTTACTGTTAGTATGTACCAGAGTTATATCCGGTCAATGATCCGGTGCAACCGTTATGCTAAGCACATGCGTGGGTGCCTTCATCCGAGAGGAGTTTGAATCCAAGTTCAAGCAAGCAAGGGGGTCCAATCACAAGAATTCTAACTTTATAGTGAATAATTTATGAAATATGTGAGAATTGATCCAAAGAAAGAAAAAAAAAATCACTTATAGTATTCATTCTATTATATATTCTGCTTTAAAAAAAATTGAAACAAAAAAACAATTACTATAAGACAAACAAGTTATATGTAATTTTCAGTCCTAATTTTACGCAGGTCCTAACAGAGTTGAAAGCATGATGCTCATATCTGCATTGACACCATATTGAGAACTCGGTTTTGTCCAATGTTGTGAGCAACATAATAAAGGTAGCCATCCCTTTCATTAATAAACTTGATTACGTGAATCTAGAATCTACAAAACCATGTATGAATAAGAAATAAATAATTGATATTTTAAATAGATTTAAAAAAGGAAATATGGCTATTAGAAGAAAAAATGTTCTGATACTATGTTAACAGAGAGAATATAATAATGACAATAAAAAGAAGAATGAATATTGAACTGTATATTGAAGTGTGTCTAAATTAAAATAGAGATGACACCTATATATGGGGGAGAAGGTGTGGAGAAGGTGTAAACTTGGTGTGAGGAACAAGTCAATATAAATTAAATAATACTAAATGGACTAGGATTATCTAGATGAGCCTAAGCCCTAATATATTCTAACACCTCCCTCAAACTCAATGTGGCAAATGAGAGGCCAACTTGAGTTTGGAAACCAATTCTTGAAATCGTCCTGGTGGTTGAACAATACCGCTATATTGTTGATCTTGAGACAAGATATGCAAAAGACGAGCAGTACCGCTATGCTAAAATTGTCATGGCAGATGAACTTTAGCGAAAATATCGGCAGGTTGATCATGAGATTAGTTTCATTTGCTTCTCGGCATGGTGTGGTAACATCTTTAGTAATGTTTGCGACCTTTTGAGAAAACTGGTTCAGACTTTAGCCCAAAGATTGTAATTACGGTCATTGAGACTTCAGATTGTTCCATAGTAATTGAAAAATGAACTTGATTTCAGTCGATTTTGAATGCAGGATTCTAAATCACCAAATCAACAGAGAATGTGTGATGTAGAATTGAAGGTTCGATCGATCAAAAAGAGGCGGTGATCGATTGAGAAAGAGACAACGATCGATCAAAAAAAAGGCGGCGATCGATCGAAAAAAGAGATGGCGATCGATCGATGGCGAGATCAGATTTTCCTGTGAGACGAGAGAATAACATAGAAAAAATTAAACTAGTGAAGTGGTTGTTCTCTAGATTGAGAGTACCCAAATGGGTCAAATCAAATTTTTTTCGTGAGACGAGAAAATAAGATAGAGAGAATTGAACCAGTAAAGTAGTTGTTCTCCAGATAGAGAGTACCCAAAAATGGGTCAGATTAAGATTGAGGCGAGGAGGTTGTGAGGCTTAAAGATGGAGTCCGGGACTGGGTTGGAGTAGAAGTTTTCCTGGAGGTAGATGTTGTAGAGGTCGGAGAAGAAGAACGACGACTATGGTAGTGGTAATGTTGGAAGATGGAGTGGTGTAATGGTTGTGGTGGTGGGGCGAGTTGGAATTATATTGCTTGGGTCTATTTGTGTTTATGGGTCTAACAAAAGGATGAGAACTTGGGGGATGAATTTGAGTTTGGTGGTGTGGTTTGTGGATGTCGGAGATGTCCCAGGAAAAAAATCACCAGCGGCTAAAGTCGAGTTAGACCCCGAGTTCTCGTAAGGTTGAAAATATCTAGTTTTTGAGGTAGATCCCAAGTTCTCGAAATATGAAGTTCTCGAGGATTAGATTCCCGAGTTCTCGGTAAAAATTCCCAAGTTCTTACATTCCCAAGCTCTCGGTAGAAATTCCCGAGTTCTCGGTAGATGAAAAATTCTGAGTTCTCGAGGTAAAAGTTTCGAGTACTCGGTAGGTGTAGATAGCGGGAAACAACAGACAGCTTGTAGTCGGCGGCGATGGGCGTTCTTTTGTTAGATTTTTCCATGAGGGTGGCCGAAAAGGCAGCAGATGAGACGTTGAGACGGAGAGCTAGCGAGAGAAAGAGGTTGAGACCGAGAGCCGACTAAGGTTTTGTTGGAGTTGGTGCGGATTAGGGATGGTGATGACGGGGCGTGGTTTTAGGACGGTGGTGGTGGCGTGCGGCGGTTATGGAACATAGATTGTTAGTCGGGGATGGGGCAGTGAGTGTTGATGGGTTTTGAGGTGGTTCGCTTAGAGATTATGGTGGTTGGTGGTGGGTGTGAAGATGATGGTTACTAGATGGGGCGACGATGGTGTTATTCGACTAGTAGAGAGAGGTGTTATGAGAAGGAGTGTTTGCAGAGTTGAGGAAAACGTGGGTAAGGAAGAGACAAATGGTTATATGGCCATATATATGTGTATATATATATATTGAGAGTTGGGAGTTAGCTAGAGAATAGTAGGATTTGTAGAGGTGGGGCGCGAATTGGATGGAGGGCATAAACCGAGTGAGAGATACGGAGGGAGTGATGGAGAGAAAACGTCGGTTAGAAAGGGACTAGGGTTTGTACGGAACGAGCAATATAGATATATATGGTATGTATATAGATATGGATATATATATATATATATATATATATATATATATATATATATATATGCGTAGAAGAGGGAGGGTTTATGAAGGACTGACATAATAGGATTTGTGTGAGAGTTTGGAAAAAATAGGAGTTGTAGGATTCTAAATAATAATCAAATCAAAAGAAGCGGCTGGTCGTGAGAAAAATAATACGTGTGTGTTCGATCAAATAAGAGACTTGTCCCCCATACCAAGTTATGTCCGATTGAGAAGGAGAGGTAGAGAGAGGGCGTAGGTTAGAGCAGAACTGGGTACGAGAGAGATTGAGAGTTTGGTGATGAAAGTTGAGAGAAAACTAAAACAGTAATAGTGTATACATGTAGATATATACTGTGTATGAAAATATATTTATATATAGATAAATAAAGAGAGGAGAGTTAGGGTTGAGATAGGTTTATGGATATGTGTTTGTGTATATATATATATATCTATATGTGTATAGAGAGAAGAGGTTGAGCTTGATTAAGAGACTAGGGTTTGTTATGAGGGAGAAGAGGTTGAGTGAAGATAAGACTTGGATAAGAGAGTGGAATAAGGTTGATAAAGTATTCTAATTAAAGATTGTCGTTGGGGATGGAAGATGGAGTGCCATCCCCGGCAGAGATGACAATATGCAAAAAGAACTATTAAGAATCGGTAGGCTCTGATATCATGTTAGAAGAAAAGATGCTCTGATACTATGTTAACAAAGAGAATATAATAAAGAGAATAATAAAGAAGAATAAATATTGAATTGTGTATTAAATTGTACATTGAAGTGTGTCTAAATTACAATAAAGACGACACCTATATATAGGGGAGAAGGTGTGGAGAACAAGTAAACTTGATGTTGGGGACACATCAATATAAATTAAGTAATACTAAATGGGCTAGGATTAGCTAGATAGGCCCAAGTACTAATATATTCTAACAATGGCAAACAAACAAATACGAATGTCGATGTCTGTTTAGGGGTGGTAAAAATAATGGTTAAAAACAGCCTCTTACGACAGCTTAGGTTTTACCTATCGCAAGCGCACGAATCGTATTGTAGTACAATTGGCTTCAGAAAGGGAATATCGAACCCACAGAGACTTGGATTATTCACTTTAGCAATTTAAAAGTATTGAATTATGTTTGAAAAATATTTCGGAATTGTTTTGACATTTATAACTAAATTAACTAAAAATAGAAAATAAATTGTGATTCAAGATAGAGAGAAACTGGGGTTTTCATCGCTCCACCACTAACCGCATAATATAGTCATTTATTTGCTCAATTGCAAGAGGGCGAACCATCACTGTGAATCAGACGTACCGCAAATAGTCGAATATGTCCCAAAACAGATACTATCAACCGGATTCACTACAAGCCATTTTCGGATAGAGTGTAACTAGCTAGTACATGCCATCTATTGTACTCTAGTCTACTCTTACATCATAAAATTAAACTAAAGCATGTCTATATTACCTCGCCAAGGCATGACCTGTGTAAACCTAAGGTTTCAAGTGTTAAACATCATTGTGTAGAAAATCACGCTATGTTTATAATAACATGATTGGTTAAGATAATATATTCATTCAATCTAAGACAAGAATTTAGAATAAATATAAAACCTTGTATCAAGAATAAGTTCGATCACTAATCTACATAATTATCATAGTGTGGTCATAGTTTCCCCTCATTACAATTGAAAACAAATATAGAACTACATTACTTGGCTAGGGTTTTGCTAGAAAATCCTAGATACCGAGTTAGTTGATTATGGTGGTGGGTGACTGCATCATTGATGTAGAAACGACCTCCATATTCTTCTTCTCCGGATCTCTAGGTCTTGGAATGGCTCATCCCTTTGAAAGAAGTAAATCTCCAGAGATAGTGCTCTGAAAATTATGTAAATTATCCAGCTCTTTAGATCTGTAGCATACCTTGGTATTTATAGACAAAGCCGAGGGAAACCCTAATTTGCATTAGACTTCTCCTATTGAGAGTATGATTCCCATTTTGTGTGATTCCCTTCCAAATTGAGCAAAACCCTTCAACCTGATATACAATATATATAAATCACGTGTATAGAAGTGTTGAATTCGGAGTCAAGTGATGAAATTTAAGTTGGACCAAAATTGTAATTTCACCAGCTTCCTACGCGTGACCCCCCTACGCTTAAGCATAGCTCCTTTTTGGGCTATAATGCGTCTATCAGGTGTGTGAAAATATGTGGTTAAAAATAACACCTTAACGACTCTAGGTTTTACCCTACGCAAGCGCACATATCACTTGTAGAATAGCAAAACGGCTTGAGTAAGGGATATCGATCCCACAGAGACTGAGATTGTTCACTTTAATAATTTAAAAACACTGAATTATATTTCTGAAAATTATTTATTTCGGGTGGTCGAAAACCAAATTATCTATTTTAACTAATAATTATCTAAAAAACAAGTAAATTGGTTGTGATTCAGATGAGAGAGAAAATTAGGGTTTTCATCACTCCATCACTAACCGCATAATATAGTTCATTATTGTTTCAACTGTAAGAGGGCAATCCATAACTATAAATCAGGTCGTATCGCAGATAGCTAAATACGATCCCAAAAAGGAGTACCGTCAACCGGATCACGACAACCCGTCTCATGACTGACCTAAATAGTACATGTCAATTATATTACTCTAATCTACTCATAATGCATGAAAATAAACTAAAGCATGTCTATATTAAATCACCAAGGCACGACCTGTGTCAACCTAGGGTTTCAAGTTTGATTACCACCATTGTGTAGAAAACCATGATTAAGCATCCGAGTTCCAGCCCATATTGAATAATCATAATTGTGCAAAATAATATATTTATTCCATCTAAGATAAGAATTTAGAACAAACATAGAATTTTATATTGCAAATCAGTATGGTCTCTTAACTACTACAATCATCACAATATGGTCACAGTTTCCCCTCGTTTACAGTTAAAAATAATAAAATAACTACATTACTTGGCTAGGGTTTTGCTAGAAAATCCTAGATACCAAGTTAGTTGGTTATGGTAGAAGGTGACTGCATCGTTGATGTAGAAACGTTTTCCATAATCTTCTTATTCAGATCTCTAAGTTTAAATATGGCTATCAACAGCAGCAAGTCTGAATGAATAAACGTCTCACAGAACTCTCCAACTCCACCCGTATATCAAAACCCAGAATATCATATATCACGTCTGATGTATGGTCTTGTATATATAGGTAATGGAATAGAGAAACCCTAAATATAAGTGTGTATATATATATGTATACAGAGGTCTGGAGTTGTAGGCACGTCTTCCAATTAAGTCCGGGGTGAAATAGGAAAAATCACGTAAAAATCCTCAAAAGTTGTCGCACTTACGCTTGGAGGCTATGCTTCAAGCGTAGCTGGCCTACACTTCAAGCGTAGGTCCAAGTGTAGGGCCCAAGCATAGATTTTGCAATTCTAGCCACTTTTTGGTATTGGAAGCGTAGGCACAAGCGTAGGATTTTTATGGAAAACCAATTTTCTCCATGAATGTGCTAGAACATCTGTCTCGAACCCGCGATATTTTTTGCTGAAGATGACGACTTCTGAAAATGCAATTTTTTGCCTTCCGAGAGCCATTTTTGTCTCGGACTGCCTATTTGACTCTCTTCTTGGATAGAAAGAACACACTCTTCAGTTAATTCACCGAAGTTAGCTCCATTTATTCATTAAGCTCCTAAAATATGCCTTAAGACACAGACAACATAAAAATACCAAATAATGGAATGAAATAACGTAACAATAGTGAGTTAAGGGGGTCAAAATGACTAATATTTGACACCTATCAGGTTACAATAAAAATCATCCTCTGTAAATGCAAAAAAATTACACAATAAAGGGTTTGAATCTAATGCATTTATTCATAGTTTGGTAATGTATTTATACACAATTTTACAAACGGGTCAAGGCCCATCAACCCAACTTATCAATCCCTTGAATCTTGGGATTTGATATACTCCTCTCTTTCTTGGCCTCTATCTTTCCATATATGGGACTGACCTCTGACTTGTAGTTCACACATTTTCTAGAAGCTACTATGGGCCTAGCCCATCAACCCTTGCTTGTGACCCAACTTTATTGGGTCACATAATTTTGACTATTACATAGGCCCCTGAGGTTATGGGCCCAATAATTCTTTTGGCCCATGACCGAATGTATGGTCATAGCCCTTATACTTGCATATTGAGCTTTTTCCCAAAGTGTTGGCTAGGGTGATGACATGGCACAAACATTTAATATGGTGGTTGGAGAAATAACTTTCAATTTGAAATGGAGGGACCACATCTCTTGATCTTTACACACGACAACTGGAATGGCGGCGCTCATCCCTTGGCTTCTGCGCGTGACTCCTGGCCTTCTTCGGACCTTCTATAAAAACCCTCCATACCTTCATTTCCACTCTACCTTGAAAATCATTTTGCAAAGATCTTTCATTCTTTCTCTGCAACTTTAGCTAAATCAGTCCCTTGACAGGCTTTACAATTTTTGACCGGAGAACTATCATCGGAACATCAATTTCTCTTTCCAAAGACACTTCTAGCTCTATTCCCTTTTCTGTGTATGTCCACTGTTGTTCACTTTCAATTTCCTATCTTCTCCCCTTATCTGTCTCTCCTACCTTTCTGTAGAGATGTATGAGAGTGACGACACTAGGTCAGCGAGTGAGGTAGTTTTGTCTTATAGGAATGATGTTCAGGATTTGAGTAGTAACCCATCTTCCGTAAAGACTCTTGTTCCTCCTAGGTCTTCCAATCCCGATGTGGTTGGCCCATCTGGCCATCCTGATCCAATAACAGAATAAGTGTCTTCTGATGATGAGGGCCCCAAAGCCCCCTCTACTCCTACCCCTTTCATTATAACCCTCTTTCTGAGAAGTCCAGGACTGTAGTAGACGTGAAACGTCTTAGGGCAGATGCTGACGTGCCCAATGACGTATTCTTAGCCCCATACCTGAAACACTTGGATTTTACTCAGAGTGAATGGGTTAGCCCTGGTAGCATCTTTCTTTCTGTCGTTCATGTCAAGATTTTTAGGTTTCCTCTCCATCCTCTCTTTCATTACACTTTGTTTATGCTAGGACTAATCCCGCTCCAACTCAATCCCAACTTATTTAGGGTTATGTCTATGTTGATCCTGTATAATAGGGATCTACAGCTTGACCTAGGTTTGACAGATCTTCTCCTTTGCTATTACTTTTAAAATGCTAGGGAATCTAGAGGCAGATACAACCTTTTCCCCTTTCCGGGCAGGAGCATTTGCTCCGACAAAGAGAAATTTGACAAAGGCTGGAAGGAGAGGATGGTGGTGGTTAGTGGTAATTGGTTTTACCCCTATGGTCTGACCTTCCCCATCCCCAAAATCTTCGGCCCCATCCGACTTCCTTCCTTCCGATCTCTCTATAAAACTACCTGCTATTGTGACTTCTGCGATCTGCATAGGGGGAGTATGTGTTCAGGTTCTTCGGGTTTGAAGATAGGGAACTGACTCCAAATCCCATTTTTACAAGATTTAAACTTATGAAAGAACGGATCTGGGGCCTCGTTCAATCAGCCACTGTGACCCTGACTTCTGCTAATCTTGAAGCATTTTCTAACTTGGGCATTGGTGTTGACAGGATGGACCTACCTCTGAAACCCCTATCAGTCAGATATGCTCAAGTCCCTGAAAGAATTAATCCAATTCAAGCAGTGTCGATCTCCACTGCACCCCCAATGCCCCCGGTGACACCGGTTGACTTAACTTCCACAGATCCTCCTTCTTCTGCTGCCCGTGCTCCCGTCACCTGACCCCGCACTTCTACTGGTGGGGGAACAGCTAATAAAAGGCCTAGGGTCCAGGTTACCGGTGCTTTATCTAGTGATCCTCCATAAGGTCAGGACCCCCCACATTATGTTATTCTTTGGGAGCCTAAATTGTTGCTCCCACTGAGTCTCCGATCTGCGCGGATCAGGTTACGTTCGGTGATACTAAGGCTCTTCAAGTGATGGCCAAGGGAGTGTGGACCCCTACTGATCAAGCGGCTCAATTTAAGGTTACTAGGACCGAGTTGTTTAAGAAGGATCCCAGAATGGCCATGGAAGTAAGTTTACTCTTTTTGAATGCTTAGTAGTCCTTCTTAATTTTTACCCTTCTGTCTTCTGGTATTAACTTGGTGTTTTTCTTGACAGCTCCTCTATGCTATGCAGTCATACAATCAGGTCTTGGAAGTTGACATCAGGGAGATGAACATGCTTCTGACCGTCAATCAGCAAGCAAACGATCATCGGGTAACTCTGGTGAAGGAGGCCAATGGCATTCGCCAGAGTTTAGCCGATTAGAAAGCCTTGTTAGAGATTGGGGAGGCTGAGAGAAGGCTATAGATGTAGAGTTGGCAGAGGTAAAGGTTGTCTACCAAAATATTGTTGCCGAGAAGGTAGAGTCAGATAATTTTCTGGCTCTTGAACAATCTAAGGAAGAGATGTGCCGTTTGGGCGGTCTGGACATGTTCCAACGGTACATAGCCATTTGTGACGTTCGATCTGTTTGAGTATGGAGGGAAAGGCATGAAATGGATCATATACCAATGGCAGAGCAGGAGTTCAAGACTGCCGAGGATTTTAATGCATTCATGAAGGCATCTTTCCCTTATGGTGACCTGGCAGCTTCAGAAAATGAAAAAAGATTTGCTGCTTTCTTGAAGGGAGAAGATACTGGTCCTGTGACTCCTCAGCCACCCCTTCGTTCGGAGATTGCAGATGACCTAGGCCCTGAGTTCAGGGGCCAAGGTCAGAAGACTTAATTCTTGTTTTGTCTAGCTTTTATCCTGTACTGCCCCTGTCGGGGCCATTTTTAAATCCATTTCAATTTTAATGAAAAAATCCCTTCGCTATCATATCTATTTTTGATGTATGCTCTCTTATCAGCTCGTAATTTTAGCTTTAGCCTTAACACTTAGAACTTTTATTTTGAGACTTTAGGCATCCAGTCATCGATTCCTAAAGAATTCTTTGTGATCAGTTCAAGCTATGCAAGACTTGATACTTAGGAAAAAATTTATTTGATGTGGGACTTCGGGCATCAGGCCTCTAAGCCTCGTAAATGTCCTCTGGTCGGTTTTAAATTTGAACTCAAGACTTAGGAAAGTTTTATTTGATGTGAGACTTCGGGCATCAAGCCCCTGAGCCTCGTAAATGTCCTTTGGTCGGTTCTAACTTTGAAATCAACACTTAGGAAAATTTTACTTGATGTGAGACTTCGGGCATCAGGCCCCTGAGCCTTGTAAATGTCCTCTGGTCGGTTCTAACTTTAAACTCAACATTTAGGAAATTTTGTATTCTTTGCAAGGCCTGATCATACACATATATGTAAAGAACATGGTATTTTATTCAAAATTTGAAAAACATATAGTAGAGGTGTCGAATGTTGGGCACAAATGCTTTATTATAATCAGCAGAGGTGTCATACGCAGGACACAAATACTTATACTACTATTTAATAAAAATTCTCTAAGGATAATACCTCTTCAGACGGTAAGCGTTCTGAGAGTTCGGCTCGATGCGGCTTTTCTCGTTCTTCCATACCAGATAGGCATCGTGACCGATGGCTTCAATTATTGTATAAGGTCCTTCCCATGTTTCTTGTAATTTGCCAACAATTCCAATTTTTCTTCTGAGCACTATATCTCCTACTTGGAACTCTCTTATTTTGACCTTCTGATTAAATCGGCCTTGACTTGTTGTTGGTAAGCAACCAACCTTACTGCTACAGCTTCCCTTCTTTCTTCCAGTAGATCCAGATCATAGGCCAGGTGTTGATTGTTTGGGCCCTCCTCCCATGCTTGACTTCTTAGCGTGGGTAGCCTCAATTCTGTTGGAATAACCGTCTCTTCCCCGTAGGCCATTGCAAATGGGGTTTCTCCTGTCGGTTACCTCGGAGTGGTCCGATAAGACTATAAGACCTCGGGTAGTTTTTCCAACCAAGCTCCTTTTGCTGTTTTGAGATTTTTTTTAAATGTATCAAAAATTATTCTGTTTGTCCTTTCAGCCT
This sequence comes from Cornus suecica, assembly GCA_963922005.1. Taxonomy (NCBI): domain Eukaryota; kingdom Viridiplantae; phylum Streptophyta; class Magnoliopsida; order Cornales; family Cornaceae; genus Cornus; species Cornus suecica. Next base: position 52,906,282 of record OY998247.1, read on the forward strand.
GTCAATTTCCCTGCGGGTAACCAACGGAAAAAATATTTTAATTGATCCCATGTTTTACAAGGAATGCTTGAACTTTGTTGTTGTCCAAGTTGGTGCCATTGTCCATCATTATAGTTCAGGGTAGACCAAACCTATAAATGATGTGATTCCAGATGAACTTAATAACATGGCTACTTTTGATAGTTGAGTATGAATCGGCTTCCACCCATTTGGTAAAGTAGTCCATAGCCAGAAGGACATGTGTAGTAGATCGTATGGCTTGTGGAAGGGGACCCACAATGTCCATCCCTCATCGGGCGAAAGGGTGAGGGATAATTGTTGGATTCAATAGTTCAGGAGGTGGATGAATGGCATCACCATGAAATTGACACTTTTTACAATGTCGGGTGTATACCTCAGTGTCTCTTAACAAGTAAGGCCAGAAGTACCCATGGGTGAGGACTTTATGGGCTAAAGACTTTCCCCCGTAATGATTGTTGCTTGATCCGGCATGTATCTCTTCCACGACCGCAGAAGCTTCGGAGGGTGTAAGACATCTTAAGTATGGTCTAGAGAATGACTTACGGTAAAGCTGACCGTTATATAAAACATATCTTGCAGTTTTCATTCTTACCTTCATTTGATTCATTCTTACCGGGCTTCTAACTTTGATTTAAGCAACACACCCGTTCTCAAATAGTTTACTATGGGGTCCATCCAACTTGGTTCCCATGGAATGATCATCATGTCCTCAGAGGGCTCCAAGTTTGATCAGACGATGAAATCCACTGGTGTCGTTCGAGTCATACTCTCCCCTACAGGCTTCGGGCCAAATGAATTCCTGCTAGAAGGGCCTTATACTCAGCTTCATTGTTGGAGGTTGGAAACTCCAATCGAACGGACTGTTGAATTTTGGTGTCATTGGGTGTCACAAGCTCTATACCGATCCTTACTTCGTTGACATTTGATGACCCTTCCACGAATATTACCCATAAGCGTGGTTCATTTTCTTCGGGGAGTCTGTAGGTTATGTTTCTAACAGAAAGTCAGCTACCGCTTGTCCTTTTATGGATCTTCGGGGGACATAGGTTATGTTATAGATTCCCAGTTCTATCTCCCATTTGGATACTCTCCTTGATGATTCAAGCTTCGCCATTATGGATCTGATTGGGGTTGTAATCAGTACCACGATCGGATGCACTTCAAAGTAATGCCGAAGACGTCATTTTGCATTGATTAGTGATAGTACAAGTTTTTCATGTTTGGAATAGCGGGCTTCAGCATCAGCAAAGGCTTTGCTGGTGTAGAAGACCGACATCTAGTACCCCTTGCCCTCCTTGCCCAAAGCGGCGCTGGTGGATGTTGCGGATATGGCTGGATATAAGTGTAATGGCTCGTCTGCTTCCGAGGTTGCCAGTATGGGAGGCTTTATGATGTAGCTCTTGAGTTTCTTCAGAGCTTCTGATTGCTCCGGCCCCCAGACCTCTCCCTTCATTGTCTTTATAGAATGGAAAAAGGGTCGGCACCGATTGGTTAGGCGAGAGATGAAACAGCTGAAGGCTGTCACTCTTCCGGTTAATACTTGAATCTCCTTCCGGGACTTTGGCTCACCCATTTCCATGAGAGCGTTGTCTTGTGTTGGGCTCACCTGTATTCCTATCCAATCAACTATGTGTCCTAAGAACTGGCCCGAGGACACTCCGAATGAACATTTGGATGGGTTTAGCTTCATCTTGTACTTCCTGAGGGTGTCAAACACCTATTGCAAATCAGTCAAGTGGTCACTCATTGCCTTACTTTTGACCACCGTGTCATCAATATAGGCTTTTATGGTAGATCCCATCATGCTCTGAAAAACTTTGCTAACCAACCTCTGAAAGTTTACACCTGCATTCTTTTGTCCGAAAGGCATAACTGTATAACAATATGTACCTGATTCAGTGATAAATGTTATCTTTTCCTCATCATCGGGGTTCATTCGTATCTGATTATACCCAGAGTATGCGTCAAGGAAACTCAAGCGCTCGAATCCCGCAGTGGCATCCACCATCTGATCGATCTTTGGTAAGGGGAAAAAATCATTCGGACATGCTTTGTTCAGATCTGTGAAGTCCACGCACACCTTCCATTTTCCGTTCTTCTTCTGGTCCACTACCATGTTTCCCAGCCAGGAGGGGTACTGCACCTCTTTAATGAATTCGGCTTGGAGAAGTCAATCCACCTCTTCAGCTATGATTTGGTTTTGGTGGGCCCCCATGCGTCTTTGCTTATGTCTGACTGGTTTAACACAGGGGTCCACGTTGAGGGAATGTTGGGCTACTGAAGGATCGATGTCGGGCATGTCCATGTGGCCCCAAACGAATACGTCAACATTGGAGCGCAGAAGGGCCTCCAATTCTTCATTTTCTTGTGTACTGAGGCCAGAACCAATGTAAGTTGTCCTTTCAGGGTGATCGGGGTAAATCTAAACTTCCAGCAAAGGTTTAGCTGCTATAGATGACCCCGCATTCCCATCATGTAATTGCTATTGATCATTGGGTAATTCCCTGGTTTTTGAAGCTCGCTCTAGTTCTGTCCTTTTCCTCAGGCCTTTCAGGGTGACAGCGTAGCATTCTTTAGCCGCCACTTGATTTTCCCTGATGTCAATCACATCAATTCCATTCGGGTCGACGCATCACATGACTTGATGCAGGGTAAAAGGAGCTCCACGCATCCGATGGATCCAATCCCTGCCCATGAGCAGATTTTACGAGGGTTTAACATCTACCACCACAAAAGTCTCTGAGCGTGCGCCTTGCTGCTGTTACTGGCAGTTGGATCTCTCCCATTGGTTCCACTCTTCTGCCATCGAATCCTGCTATCGAGCTTTTGAAAGGGACTATCTCTTGGGGATCAATCTCCAGCTTCTCAAAGGCCCACTTAGTGATTATATTAGCGATACTCCCTGGGTTAATCATTACTCTATTGATCAAGCAGTTTGAGACCATGAGGGAGACCACCAGGGGATCGTCATGTGGTGATTGAATATTCCGCAAATCTGCAAAAAAGAAAGTAATCTGGGCATCCTCCTTCGGACTTTGAAACTCGCTGATCTCCCTTACCTTTCATAGTCTCTGGGCTTGGCGCATCTGGGATCTACGGGCTTCCTCTACTTCTGATCGGCTAGGCCCTCCGTGAACCATGTGAATGACTCTTACGGGATGACCCGCTATCCCCTTGGTTAGCGTATGTGAGGTTTGATTTGATAGGGTACCCTCCTTGGCAACATATTCGGCCAATTCTCCCTTTGCTATCATGGCCTCTACTTGCCTCCTAAGGATTCTGTACTCGTTAGCGTGGTGCCCATATTGACCGTGGAAGGCACAGAGCCTCGACATGTCCCTTAGTTCCATCGGCTGCGTAATAGGGGGTGGTGATCGGAAGATCCATTTACCCTTAGTTTCCTGATATAGTTTGGTCATGCTAAGCTTTAGTGGAGTGATCTTGTCTTCGAACCTCTGGCGTTTCTCTAGGGCTTAGGAGGGTGCAGGAAGAACGCTTGGCCATTTTCGATCTGGCGCCCGATCTTTAACTTTTGGTTCGGATGCTCTTGCCTCTACGCTTGCAAAGGCTGTCTTTCTTTGGCGTATGACCAAATCTTCTTCTATCCGGAGATGTCCTTGTGCCCTGGAGTTGAGTTCTCCGATGTATGTTGGTGGCCTCTTGACTAAAGACTGGTGGAACTTGGTTCCAGGAATCAAGGCCATCCTGAAGGCCTCGACGGCTGAGTGCTGATCGCAATTGTCGATTGAGGACATCTCGACATTGAATCATGAGACAAAACTCTTCAAGGATTCGCCTTTTTCCTGGATAATGGTAAATAGACTGGAAATAGTCTTCTTCTGTCTTTTATTGCCAAAGTACTGGGCAATGAACAACTCGCAGAGTCTGAGCTAGCTTCCAATGGATCGGGATGGTTGCTTCCTGAACCATAACAGGGCTATTTCGGTCAGGCTGGTGGGGAAGACTTTGCAGAGTAAGGCTTCGTTTTCGTTATAGATGTTCATCTTTGTGTGGACATGATAGATGTGTTCCATTAGATCTTTCGTGTCGTCGAACAGGGTAAACTTTGGTGGCTTGAACCTCTTCGGATAAGGCACGCTGGTGATCGCCAGTGTAAACGGTGTCTGCACTGCGTCGATGGATGCTTCAGAAGCCAGATCGTTCGGGGTCTGGGCCTTGAGATCCTTGAGCACCTCCCTTTGGAATCAGATCATAATTTTCTCCAACTTTTTCATGGTTAGGGTTTCCTCGAGATTGTGCGCCCCGAGTATCTGTAGGGATGACTCTGCGTGCTCCTCCTGATCGTTGTTAGACTTCGTGTGGTGGTTAACCCTTTTCGATTGGTGGCCCACGGATCACTCCTGCCAGTTGGACTGATCGCCATTTTGGGCTTCTTGAAGGTTTTGCAGCAGAGCTAGTTTTGCCACTAACTCGGTGCTCTGTCTCTCCAACTCGGCGGGCTTATCTTCTAGGGCCGGTCTGACCGGATCTTCGGTTTAAGAGAGTTGACCTCCGTTCGGGGGTAGCTCAGATTGTTGTGACCGGGTGATAACCGCCATAGACGACGTTTGCCTAAGCTTAAGAGATAGTGGGAAGCTTCAAAAAATTTCAAGAGCGTTCCCACAGATGGCGCCAATTGTGTAAATGTAGAAAAATTACATAACAAAAGGGTTTGAATCCAATGTCTTTATTCATAGTTTAGTCATGTATTTATACACAATTTTACAGACGGGTCAAGGCTCGTCAACCCAACTTATCAATCCCATGAATCTTGGGATTTGATATACTTCTCTTTATCTTGGCTTCTATCCTTCCATATATGGGACTGACTTCTTACTTGTAGCTCACACATTTTCTAGAAGGTACTATGGGTCAGGGTCATCAACCCTTGCTTATGACCCAACTTTATTGGGTTACATAATTTTGACTATTACATTTTCTTACAAAGTTGGATTCCCCGAAATGGACTCATAATTTAATACGGAGGGAGTAACATTTTGATATTAAAACACTCCGGCGTAACAAGACATGTTTCCAACTAGTGCTATAGTATAGTACCGTAACTATAAAATATGAAACAAAAGCACCAATCAATTTCTAAAAAAAGGTTGTAAAGGTTGATTAAAATTTTGGCGAAAACAAATTCTAAACGTTAGAACTCATGTATATATGCAAGATGTTTAGAAGAAAAAAAATAAAGTAAAGAAAGTCATAATATGTCGGAAGAACTTTGGAACATTGAGAAGAGTTATTAGGAAAGATATACTCCCTCCATCTCACAATAGTTGTTTAATTTGATTTTTTTAACATTTTATTGATTTGGGTTGACTAATGTGCAATTTCCAATTTTGCCCTTAATGATATAATATTATGGTGGAATTCGGTATTTGTTTAAAGTTAGTGAAAGAATGGTAGTTGAGGAAAGTGGAATGTTAAATTATATTGAAATTCGAACTAGACAAGTATTTTGGAACAAGTAAAGTTGCAATAGTGGACAACTAATATGAGACAGAGATAGTAATTTTATTGAATTAAAATCTGAAGGGTTTACTTCAAGAAACCCCCATATGTTATTCAATTTTATCAACTAACCCTTACTATGTCCACTTTGCCCCCTATACTATCCAATTTCATCACTATGCCCCCTCCTCCTCACATTTTGAGTCAAAATGTCTAAACTACCCTCCTTTAATAGTATAAGGGGGTTTAGTGGAATCAACCCTTAAAAAAATTATTTTTCAAAAAGAAATTATATTTTTCGTAAAAACTATAAATTTCAAAAAATATATATATTTCGGAAAATATGAGTTTTTTACGAAAAATATTTTTTTTGTGAAAAATATATATTATGTTCCAAAATATGATTTTTTTTTTTTGTGAAAAAGTATATATTATGTTCCAAAATATGAATTTTTTTCGAAAAATATTTTTATTGTGAAAAATATATATTATGTTCCAAAATATGATTTTTTTCCGGAAAATAATTTTTTTTGAAAAATATATATTATGTTCCAAGATATGATTTTTTTTCCGAAAAATATTTTGTTTTGCGAAAAATATATATTACGTTCCAAAATATTATTTTTTTCTGAAAAATATTTTTTTTTGCGAAAAAGTATTTATTATGTTTTAAAAATATGATTTTTTTTCCGAAAAATACTTTTTTTGCGAAAAATATATATTATGTTCCAAAATATAATCTTTTCCGAAAAATAATTTTTTTGCGAAAAATATATACTATTATGTTCCAAAATATGATTTTTTCCCGAAAAATAATTTTTTTTGCAAAAAATATATATTATTTTTTCCGAAATAATTCATATTTTGGAAAATAATATACTCCCTCCGAAAAATATTTTTTTTGCGAAAAATATATATCTATTTTTTTGAATTTATAATTTTTGCGAAAAATATAATTGATTTTCGAAAAATAATTTTTTTAAATGGTTGATTTCACTAAACCCCCTTTATACTTTTGAGGGTAGTTTAGGCATTTTAACTCAAAATGTGAGGTAAGGAGGCATAATGATGAAATTGAATAGTATAGAGGGCAAAATGAACACAATGAGAGTTAGTTAATTAAACTGGATAGTATAAGGGAGTTTCTTGAAATTAACCCAAATCTTAATTTACTAAAGAATTGAAAACAGTTCATTTTTTACATTAATTGAATTAATTTTGTAGGGCGACATTAATGAATAATATATATAAATTCCAACCAGTTGTCTCGGGTTGAGCCGACCATGCATCAAATTTTGAATGTTTATTGTTTTTTTATTTCTATTGGCAGTGTCATTTTAGTTGTTTGCATTGAAAGGGATGCTAAGATTCGCGACTGAATTTGTATTGAAAATTTAAAGTGAAAACAATATTTTTGTAATATTATGCTTTGTTCAGTTAGATGAAAAGGTATAGAGGTTATTTATTTACCCAAAAAAAATGAAAAGGTTTTAGATGGAAGGAAAATAAGAAGTGATGAATGAGACAAAACTCAGAAATATAACATATTATGGCTTACTTGGTTTTGTATTTTTAAAAGTTATTTTTGAAAATTTTGAAAACATAAAATTATTTCCCGAGAATAATAAAATATTTTTTGAAAACAATAAAAGAGAGTTATCTTAAAACAACTATTTTTATAACTGAGTTTTTTAAAACCAATTTTCAAAAAATTCAACCAAACAATTTTTTTGATTAGTTTTCTTAGTTTCAATTTTTAAAAAATAAAAAAATATTTTCAAAAATGCAAACCAAGCATAAACATGTATTTTTTTCTTTTAATTCAGTTAAATATAAGAGAATTTATATGGGTTTTGGAGATTTTAAGATTATATTCATATTTACCATAGTATCGTAATTTTTGAAAAGTAATATTATAATTTAATAATCCTATAATAGTTTCAATTCTATTCTACCATTTTTTTTAAAAAAAAAAAATTTTAAAATTGGACCTATTAAGCTTTGCAAAAGAAGCAATGATTATGCATCCGTCAATTATTCCTCCTCTCCTCTAATAACCAAATATATGTGTGTGTGTATATATATATATATATATTTCTATTTTCGTTTAAAACTCTTCCTTCTTCCTTATGAAGCATTGACACGGACACCACACGACACGAATGCGATATCACGGCAAATTCCAAAAAAAGTAGAACACAACATGCCTCCAACATATTTATAAAAAATATATATATATATATTTTATATATACATATTATCTTGCACAAATACTTAATTTATCACTTAAATAATGAGAATCAAATAAACTTATAAACAAAAATAAACAAATAAGTTTAATGAAATGTTTGACATATTCAAAATTCTTCATTCCATTACCATCTAAGGAATCAAATGCATCTCCTCAACATCCGACATCTTAATCTCTCCCTCGTTATATTATGAAAATTTTCTTGATTGAAGACAAATGTTGGAATGTATAAATATCAAATCTTCGGCTCTTTATTGTGTTATTTTGTTCCTCTTCAAATAGTGGATAAATGAATAAGTGTTTCAATTCCTCTCACAAGATGAGGAGGAACAAAGATGTTCAAGTATCTTCAAAGCCAAATATTGGATTATGGGTGTTCAAGTTTCATAAGTGATCCATCAAATTATTGGCTCCATAAAGACTCTATCTTTCATGGAATCTATAAATTCACTGCGTGTCTTTCCGTGTCCAATTTTTTTTAAAATGCAGGACACGTTTTTGGCATATCGGACACGTATTTTTAGCGTGTTTGGGTATCCGAGACAGACATGTCGTCCAAAACGAGTACAATGACCCTAGACGAAGTGTCCATGCTTCTTTGCAAATCAAAGAAACAAACTTAGGCCCTAAACTTGTTTACTGGTTATGGTCCCATTTTTCTGGTCTGGTCATGGGTTTTTGAGACCAGATCATGTTTGTTTTGCATTGATCTCAAAAAATATAGCCAGACCAAATTGAACCAAAATGACTTTTTTTAGGACCAAAATTTTTGATGGTTCTATTTGGTTTGATTACAAATAATTTAACCAAACTCCTTAAATAATTCAACAAGAGCAAATTATTGCCCAAAAATCATTGAACCAAAATCCGTATCGCCTCCACTCTCCCACGAACCCTATCTCCACACAAATAAATTAAATAATACATAATAATAATAATTAATAAATAAATATAATAATAATAATATAAATAGTAAATTAATAAAATATATTTATAAATTAATAAATTAATAAATAATAAATAATAAATAAAATAAAATATATTTATGAATAAAATAAAAATAAATGAATAAATAAATAAATAATAATATAAATAATAAATTATATAAAATATATTTATAAATTAATAAAAATAATAAATAAAATAAAATATATTTATGAATAAAATAAAAATAAATAATAAATAATAATATAAATAAATAAAAGAATAAATAAAATAAAATATATTAATAAATTAATATAAATAAATGAATAAATATAAATAGTAAATAAAATAAAATATATTTATAAATAAAATAAAAATAAATAAATAATAAATTAAATAAAATATATTTATAAATTAATAAAAAAACTAAACAAAATAATAATAAATTAATAAATATAATAAATAATAAATATATTTATGAATAAATAAAAAATAAAAAATATTTATAAATTAATAAAAATAAACCAAATAATGAATAATAAAAAATAATAAATGAATGATTAAATAAATAATAATATAAATAATAAATTAATAAATAATAAAATAAAAATGAATGAATGAATGAATAATATAAATAATAAATTAAATAAAATATATTTATAAATTAATAAAAAAATATTTGGAACCAAATAGTTTGTCAAACATAGTCTGATTCCTGTTTACTCAGACCAATACCATTAGATCAGATCGCTTATCAAATAGACTTTCCAGAACATTATCTAGACTGGACCAGACCATATCAAACCAAACCGGTATCAAAACGGACCCTTAAAAGAAAGTTTGCAATAGCAATGTCATTCAAACGTCATTCGCGGTCCCCTATCTATCATTATTCTTAGAATAGTTAATTTCTTTATATGACAACTCCAAGCTAGTTTGGTTCCACTAAGTAATGAGATGTTAGAGAGAGAAAATTCACACCCCTAGGCATGTTAGTCCACTTCACGTGTATTTGAATTTTGTTACACACAAAACAGTCCAAAGTCCTCATAATAGACCACCAACTTTATTTATTGCCACAAAGCTTGGAGGTATTTGTTGAAAATCATAGAATTCAAATTATATTGTGTAGTATATGAAAGAAAAAACAATTACGTTGGTTCATTGTTAACCACACTATTTTTAGTTTAATGTTTATCGTTGCTAAGTTATAATAAAATTTTAGTAAATATTTTTATTTTGTATGGCAGATTCGCAGTCACGATATACAATATCTATCACATAAAAGTATTAGTATCGTGATATGAATTTTTGCAATCATGACATCGAATATTAGTTTAGTGGTATAATTTTTTTGTCTCTAAAAAAAAGAGGTGACTAATTTAAATTTCATGTTAGATAGTGTGATTCGTGTGAGTACATTACTTCTCCACCCGAAGAATAATATAGATATATTTTGGAAACATGATAAGAAATGAAGAATAATAATATATAAAAAAAAATTAGAAGATAGATATAGAGGGTGGACGTCTATTTTTTTTTTCTTTTTTGAACTTTGTTTCCCAAACTTTGGAATTTTTATGCCTTTCAATATCCATTTCCTCTTATTTACCGAAAAAAATATATCCATTTCCTCTTTAATGGTTATTTTGTGTTTTCGATTTTGTCATTTGATAATATAGTATAATTGTTTAGTAGGGGTTATTGTGTTTTGAAGTTAATGAAAAAGAATAATTTGAAAAAATATAAAATTATATTGTATAAGAATTTAAAACTGAACAGTTATTTTGAAACAAATAAAATTAGAAAAATAAATAACTAATATGAGAAGAAGAAAGTATATTTTTCTACATAACCAAACAATACTAGTCCTTTTCTCGGTTCTCACTTTTTCATGAGCAGGGAAATGAACAAAAAGATAATCCCTCTAGGAAAAAGAATATTTTGTGGTGTTTGAGTAGTCTTGACTTGTAAACTACTATATACCGACAAATTCTAGGGTGATCCCACCTTGGCCACTTCTCAAATCTGACTACTAAAGTATCAGAGAATCACAAAAAGCCCCTTAAATCTTAGGTCACACATAAAGTCAATTTGCATGAACGTTTTTTGTTGAATGATAGTTGCACCATCTCTGCTAAAATGACAGTTTTCTATACAATCCTTGACTGATTGTTACACCATCTACTATATCTCTTCCATTCACTAAATAGTTGCATTGTTTTCGAAATTTTTACAACCGCCCAAAATACAAGCTCGACAATCACGGTTCATAGTTGCAGTATCATTGGCGATGATCGTGACTGCGATAATAATAAAATGAACTCAAATGATACCGGTTATAAAATACAGTATCAAATGAGTATCCCCCTTACATAATAGTAACCACATCTTAAAAAAAACGTTGTTATCAATATCCAATACAACAATATTCATCATAGCATATTAATTTGCATGGAGCATGTAACTATTTCTCCATAAAGAATTCAAGGATCTATTTTAGATATAATATTAGAAGCCTTTAAATTTCTTTCGGCCACATCCATTGAAGTATACTGTTTTAATTGGATTAACTTTTCAAACGCTACTTTTGGCTTTGCTGGAGGGCAAATCTATTTTGAACGGTGTTTGACCAAATTTTTAGAAAAACTTCTGGACTTTGGAATAACGTTTTAAAGAAATTGGGGGTATCAGCTTCTCAAAACATATTCTATTTCTATTTTATTTTTTGCGAAGAACCAAAAACAGAAATTATGCCAAACGAGATTCAAAGTACAACGGTATCTCATGTACTGGGTGATTGATCAATGTTTTGTCACTTTGGGCTAATATTAAAGGCATGTGCTTTGGTTGCCACTAGGCCCAACCTAGTGGGTTCTGGGTTTTAGTTCAATTTTCGGATACATCTTTGAGAGATGGACTGAGCTTAAAAATTGAATTTCAGAGGACTGCCCAAGCCCATCCTAGGTTTTAGCTTAAGAAATTTAAGGTTTACTATCCAAATCATAAGAAAATTGCTGATTCACTTGCCAAAAATACTTTGAAATTAAGTTGACCAGTTTCAAATTTGCATCACATACCAATAATTTTGGGTTAGAATTAATTTATAATATCCTCCACCATACTTTTCATTACTTTTAGTTATTAAATGATTAATTAATCAATTGAATTACACAATCACATTCGACATTCAACAGTTAAGATGAAGTTGTATCCTGGAATATTTAATGACTATCGTTAATTTTATTAGGGTTTTTTATTAGTTCAAACTTTAATTTAATTCACTGTAAAAAAACAACTTTTAGTAGGGTTTTTTTATTAGTTCAAACTATAATTTACTGCACAGTATTGGCTTGGTATAGCTATTAGCAGAATGTTTGGGCTCAAACTCAAAAAAAGTGAACAATATTTGAAAAAAACTGGCCCGGCCAACTTATTAATCATTCGTAATAAATACCTCCAGTGAAATTATTTTATTTTATTACGGGGTTATTAATATAAAACCTCACACGAAAAGGGAGTTAATAAAAGTGGAGGCGACAAGATGACACCTGTGAAATATTTGTTAAAAATCTGAAACCTGATATGATTTTTTGTATTTTTTATTTTTAAAAAAAACTCGACTCTCACGGGGCACTGCAAGAATTTAGGAATTGTGCACAATTATTACACAACTGCCAAGTTGTGGTTAAAAATGACTTTTTCATATGGACATTAAATTTCTGTTTTGTGCTTTAAATAGTTAACATAAAATACACCGAAAAAATTACAATAAACCAAAATAAAATAAAGAAAACAGCCATCATACTTTTTTTTTGTAACTTTTCGAACACGCACGTAAGTATATATATATGAACTTAATAGGGTTAATATATAAGAAAACTAAGAAAAGTCAAAAAGAGGAAATATTGATTTCCTTATTACAAAGATTGCGATATGCTAAATATGGAAGCAAACTCCAAAATCTTAGGAAATCCTAGTCTCAATCCCCCCACCCCACCCCACACCCACACACACATATATGTATATATATATGTTTGTGTGTGTGAAATCATAAAACTGTTCAACAACCCTAATCAGCCATTACCCTACATTGTCCATGGAGAGGCCAAGCGGCATGATCACGAAGAAGAAGACCAGCCAAGGTCGAAAAAAGATCGAGATAAAGAAAATAGAGGGAGTGAACAACCGCCAAGTCACCTTCTCGAAACGCCGAGCCGGTCTCTTCAAGAAGGCGAGCGAGCTCTGCATTCTCAGCGGCGCGGAGGTCGCCATCATCGTCCGCTCATCGAGCGGCCGTGTCTTTTCCTTCGGACACCAGAGCGTCGACACGGTCCTCGATAAGTTTGTCAACGGTGGTGGTGCATTGTCAGTGTCATCTTCATCATCGACAGTACGAGACTGTATTAGTACCAGTCTCGTGATGAGCGACTTGAACGCGCAGTACGCGGAGTTCGCGAAGGAGTTGGAGGGGGAGAAGAAGAGGAGCGTGGCGATCGAGGAGGCGAAGAGTACCGGAGTGAATGGTAATCTAGGGTTTTGGTGGGACGAGCCGATGGAGGGGACGGGCATGGAGGAGCTCGAGAGGAAAATGATGGCGTTGGAGGAGTTGAGGAATAAGGTGGAGATTAGGGCTGATGAAATGAGGATGATCAAGGGTTCTAATATGCTTGGGATGAGTAATGGAGGTTTGGATTTGTCTCATGATCATGTAATAATGAATCAAACTCATGAAGAGGCGGGCTCTTTTAATGGTTTTGATTTGGGTGGTGGGCACTTTTAATGAAGTGTTTAAGTCTTGTTTATGGAGTAATCAATAAGAATAGAATAATTTTAATTAATAGACATTGTTTGATCTGTTTTATTTCTTTATTAATATTAATTGTTTCATTATCATTACTCCATTGTCTTTTAAGTTTACGTTTTTAAAGGATGTTTGATGTCTATTTTTCTACGTAATCTTGTGCTCTATAAATCAGTACTTCACTGCATTGTGTATGTTTTTTGTTGTAAGTCATATATTAGTGAATATTATTGTGGTTATGTACCCTAAAATATAATTTTTTATAACTATTTAATATTCTGTTTTTAAAAAGATATATTATGGTTAATAATTACTAATGCACTGGGTGTTCATGTTTGTTAATAAGATATTTGTTAAGTAGAAAATTTTGGATGAGATTGCTGGTATAAATTTTCACGAGATAGAGTAATGTGAACATATGAGCATTACATTTGATGACATATCTATGTTGGCATGCTATATAAATAAAGATATTAATAAAGTTAAAGGAAAAGATTAAAACACATGTATAGGCATATTGCATTTCAGAATTGTGGAATGATAAATGTTATACATATATATTTGGGTCATTAGAGAGATGAAGCTGCCTCAATGGATCACATTGTACAAAAACTACCCTTATGGGAGCAGGACCCAAAACAAAATCAATAATTTTACATGACTCATTCCATTTTACATCAAAAACAGTCTAGTCCAACACATGAACATTCAACATGTTCTGAAGATCACCAGCTAGATCATCCACGTTGATGATTTCTTTGTTCCTTCTGTTTTCCATCCGAATCTTATCGAGCTCTAAATGCAGATCGGCAATTTGCTTTCGTATTTTCTCTCCATTGTCTGGTAGTCTTGCAGCCATTGCCTGAAAATTAAATTTAAAACAGAAGGTTAAAAAAAGCAAAGTTAATATATCTCCACGCAACGATTCCTACTTGCAAAAATTTACTCAGTCTAGCACAAGCCAGTAGGAATTGAACCTACAAATTCGCCAATTATGAGTTGGGAGCTTTAACGTCGAAATGTAATTCATATAGGCATAAAACCCGAGACCTCTGGATAAAATCTTACATTATCGATGGAATAAGCAGACTTCTCTGCCCTTATTCAGCCTAATCGCACAATAAGGCTTACACAGATGCAAGGAAAATCCATTCAGTTACCCCGAAAAACTAAATGGAGGTGAACTTCTAAAACTGGCAAATACTACACATGTAAACAAGAGAAGTCCATATCTGGCTTTTCAAGTACTGTGATTTGTCTAGATGTTTTGATTCGACTTGCAAGACTTATGTTGCTGTAGATCATTCAGATCCCGTTGCAAGCTCAGCCTAAACAAAGCAGAATGACCTTTCCCCTATAGCCTTGAACAACAAATTGGTGTTTACAAAATGTTGTGCTTCATCTCAAGATAGTTCTCTAAGCCGTCTTTAGAAAACACAAAAAGGAAATATGTAGGAACTTCTTCAGTTATAAAAGAAGGTACCTTATTTGCACAAATACTAGATAGCCGATTGATTCTCTCTTTGATGCCAGATTCAGTCAGTTTCTCTCCATTTTCCGGGGAAGGATTTTTCTTGCACAATTTAACATCCTTCGGATTGAATGCATACCCAGCCCTGCAGAAGACGCAAAGTCTCACCGTATCAATGGAAACACTCTTTCAAAGAAGTAAAGATAATCCATGAAGCACAGACTAAATTATAGCTCAAGCGCCATACGCGTCAACTGGATGTTCACGTGAAGAGGTTGAAGTTGATTTCCCAACAAATGTGGTTTCTTTTACCCTGCATCCATAAACATTAAGCTAATAAAACAACATTTGGAATGTCACGGTTTTCACAAAAATAATAATAATACTAATAATGACAACAACAAAGGAAATAACTACACCCAAAATTCCCTATTCAATAGACAACAGGCAGCTACATGCAGAGTTTAGGATTAATATATGATCTTAAGATTCTTAACGCATGTCCCTAACAGGAAGAGAAGCTAATATGCACGTTATATAACTACATATTACCCAAACTAGAAGGTAGAACAGAAAGATCTTACCTTTTCAGTTCCTCCTCTTCCTCTGCCTGTAGAACAGGCACAGGTGCTGTCTTGGAGAAGAGCAAACTGTGGTGGCTAACTCCTGCTATACCAAGGGTTTCAAGGAACTCTAAGTGCGTATTAAGAGATACATCCCTGTGGATAAAAAAATAAAGTAATTAGGAGCAGCCAAAAAAATCATGGTGCAAATCATATACGTAAAAGGTTATTTCATATATATAAAAACATCCATCAAAACCAAGCAAGCAGAAGGAAAAAGCTCAGATAATTCTTCTGTGAGAACTAAGAAAGATGGAGATTTAATGTGAATCAACACGGGTACAACAAAACCACAGCATAGATCTCAAAAACAAGAATGGTGCAAGTAACATGTCACGACAACTTCTAGAGGTTTAAATTTGGTGGTTTCATTTTTTCACAGTAACAAGTGTGGATCTCAAAATACATAGAGCTGTTTAGAAATAAAAATTGACTGACAAAGCAACTTCTACTTCTTTCCATTATTTCGATGGCAAGACTACTGAACTTGATAATTACACTGTAAATGATGCGGATAGTTTTACCGGAAGTGAGCTAAAAATTCTTCTTTAACTGCTCAAGAGTGAACACGAATTTTCTCAATAAGGTAAAGTTCTTTGAACAAGAAGCCACGGAAGCGTTAGATTTAAAATCTGTTACTGGGTAAGAGAACTGACGAATAATTTTTGAGAAGTAAAAGCACTAAAAAAACGAACACATCGCATAGAAACTACACGAGGGCCAAAGAAGCACTAGACTCTGAAGGAGTCCAAAAATCAACAATCTCCCCCATAAGAAATTTACAGAAGTCTCGATAAGCTACTTACATTAGTTAATCTTCAATTGGGAAAACAATTTTATAACTTACAATTGTGTATATACTTATATAGTAGTTACCCACTCCCTGTGCATTGGTGAACTGAAGCAAACTTCCATTTAAAGGGGAGAAAAGAACTTTTAAAAGAATATAAATCCAAACTAAAGTTTACTCGGTACATGGAGTGCTGGTGACCGTGCTCTTCATGCAACTGTTGTTGAGTAGGAGAAACATCAAATCCCTGTTTGGGGATACTGAAAAGTTCCTGAAGATCCTGGAAGAAGCAATTGAAGTATTTAAAATATCATATCTCCAAGATGATGATATGCTAGAAATATGTATGAAAAGAAGAAAAAAATTAAATTATTACTCTTTACAAGAGCATACCTGGTGACTGAAGTACCGTGTTTGTTCTTTGTGTTCAGTTGCACTTTTAAACAACCCCCCCTTATATATCTATATCATGAAATTTAAGCAGTAAGAAACACATGTAAGATATCTCTACCAAGACTATAAATGTTCATCGTACTGAACAACATCTAGCAAGTTTTTTAATCAGTCCTTCCATTAGAGAAAGGCCAAAAGTTGTAAATGGCTCTTGCACAAGCATTCTTATGCATTGCAAACAAACAAAGCGAATTCACAAAAGAAATAAAAATAAAAAGGTAGTACATAAATGAATTGAAAACTACAATTCCTTTTCTGATTTAAGCCAATAATAAATATAAATATCTCAACTACTTATGCAAGTGGCTACAATCAACAAATTTATTTAACAACGTAACTTTCAACCCTTCAGCTCTCTCTCTCTGTCTCTGGCCAGTAAGATCATGTTATTTTTTAGTTAAAAAAGGAGGGGGAATTTTATAATTCATATCACCAAAATAATGACAAGTCGGAGGAATATAGTGAACCTGCTTTCTGTATATTTTTTCTTCAATTGTGCCACAAGTCATCAATCTGTACACAAGGACGTCCTTCTTTTGCCCGATTCGGTATGCACGATCAACACTTTGGTTATCAGTACTGCAAGCACAAAAAAATAAAAAAGGGAGAAGATTAATAACACAGCTTTCCCAAAATCACACTGTCACCTTTCCTACAAGCACAATAACAAAAGAACAGATTAAACTAAGAAAATGACTGTTATGAAAAGTCAACAAGACCAAAAAAACAAGTAGCAAAAAGTGCAGCAGTAAAATGGTCTCTACCCACTGCTGTCCCACCTGAACAATGTTCTTAGAGGAAATGATTGGAACAGACCCTACCTTCGGCGTTATATTGCAAAAAGTGGTTGCTCCAAGGACCAAGACTTGAGCATACATCCTCATGCTTATTAGCCTCTGATTCTACCAGTGCTAATAGCACCCAGAATAGAACAAGGGTGGAGGGTAAACACTAAAAACTTTTCATATCTAAATATGGTATCATACACAACCTAGCCAAGTTCTCGACACAATATAGTATCATATACCTATTTTTACTACTTGCCAGCCCAAGGCAAAATTTTGCACTATTTCCCCATGTAGCAAGGTATACTGAGGAACCGATACAGAAGATAAACTGGCAAGAAGTAAAAATAGTTACAAGGGAGAACTATGATACTGTTGCTAGCAAACACTACCAAGCACAAAAGAAAAGTAAAATCACGTCAATGCTTTAATTCAAATGAGCATAACTTTTAAAATCCAGAATCATTAGGAAAAGGAGTAAAAGGGGCAGTAATTTTTTTTGCATATTATAAAACAAAATAATTTCCCCATATAATGTTCAACACTTGAGGCACACGATGTAGATATAATGGTTCTACCTGATACTTGATTCAGAAATACAAAGATTTGTGCTTGTTGAAGCCCAAAAAACTGAACAAGAAAAAGTGAAAAATCACTCACCTCGGATTCCATGCTGGATCAACCACTATGACACGGTCTGCTTTTGTAAGTGTAAGGCCCAAACCACCAACTTGAGATGTCAAGAGAAATATAGGAGCGCCAATCCCCTCTTGAAAATCCTGAGACATACTGAACATAAAAATGGGAGGGGGGAAAAACTCCGTTGCATTCATCTAAATCATTGCATCAAGCAGAATACTAACATTAACAATTGTCAGTCTATCACTTGCTTTAGTAGTACCATCAATGCGTAAGAACCGATAACCTTTGGATACTAATGAGTCCTGGAAAAAAAATGTCGCAAAAATTAGTACTGTGCTATAGTTATTAGAACTCGTAGTGGGATGCAAGCACAAAATTGCATTAAAAACGTTCACTGGATAAAAAAAAAAAGAAAAGAATTTAACTATATGCAGGATTACACGTTCACTCCTGTACCAAGTCATTCCCAACTGCCCATGCATTTGTCAACAAACCTTCCACTAACCCAAGACTATTGTATACAGTTGGCTAATTAATAACAAATTATCATATGCAAATAACATTAAATTTGATACTCCAGCAAGAGAATTTTTAAATAAAACTAAAAAGTGACAAGACTAACTTGGATAAGATTAAGCATCTTGCGTGTCTGAGAAAAGATGAGAACATTATGCCCCTCTGGAATTAAGTTATCCTGTCATAGGGATTTTAACATTAGAGAAAAGCAATCAATTACATATAATAAGTATAATTCTATAGCTTGTAACATTTCTCACCAATAAAGATAGTATAAAAGATATCTTGCATGAGACATAATCATGCTTTTCTTCAAAATTTATTCTTTCAGTGACATCAGCTATGTGCATTGCCAATTTTTCGGCCACGCCATGGTCTTCCTGGTTTAGCATTGAATCCATCCCTTCAAGTACATCTTCAGCAGCTCTTTTTGTCAGCAGAAGTGGATGATCACATATCTTTTTCAAAATCTGCTTCAAAACACATAATATTTTGTTAGTATCATAATTGAGGAGAAAATGGCAACCCCACATAGCTATATGACCAAAAGCAGGCAAGTATAATCCATCTCTTTTCCCTTTAGGGAAAAAAGGAAATGAGATATGCTCAGACTCTTATTGATTCAGTGTTAATCCTTCAGCCTGAGTAACGGAGAGACTTGAATGTATCAGTCAGCACATGAAACATACTACTTTCTTAAGGAGAAAACAGTTGCCCCGCACTTAATCTGCATGCATTTTAGACAAGCATTTGGATGATTGGGTAGAAATAACATCCTTAAATTGTTCAATGCTACTTGTATTCTGAATCAGGGTAATTATAGGCTATGCTAAAGCCTTTAAAAGATAATAAAAAATCACTTTTGCTAATAGAAACCAGTCGTCATAGCAGAAAACCTATAAAAACCTCCAAACATTCATCCAAGAGGCTTTTTATTTGAAATATTACACGCAAAATTCAGAATTTATCTCTGGAACACGAATTCTAAAAAGGCTCAAGGTAAACTAAGGCGCCAAGGTCTCCTAGAGTCTAAGGTGCAAGGCAAGCCATGGACCCGAAAAATACAAACAATAATTCTAGCAATGGTAATTGAAAAGCAAAAAAACTTTAGATGATGCATATTTGATAATTAATCAAATACAGTAAACATATAGATGCAGAGAAGGTTACAAAAAAGTCCATAATACCAAAAACTATAACCGAAAAATACAACAATGCGTCATGGAGATTTATAACTGTTTCTACCAAACTGAAGCTAATGATGGAACAGGAAAAGAATAACGTCTAAAACTATACCGTCAGTGCAGCCAATGGTGAGCCATCAAACGCCGAAAGAACCAGCTCACTTTTCAAAAAAGCTTCATAGAGTTGTCGCTACAACGAAGAAAAGAAAGCAAGTCCTTAACATTTTCTCTTACTCAAATTACAATGAAAGATGAAACGAATATAAAAACATAAAGAAGTGTATACCTGGCAACCAGTCAATCTTAGCCAGACGATAATCTCATTCTTTTTTGAAAGTTTGGCAGTGTTCGTAGCATTATCATCGCAAAATACCTCACTTTTCAGGCGGCGCAAGAAATAAGGTTGAATATGTGCTCTTAATTCCTATGAGAAAATAATAGCAAAATTAGTACTAAAGGATTATTAACACTTCTTTTAACCTCTAGGAACTCAAGCTTAGGGCTAGCAATGATAAATACAAGGATAAATAGGGACCAGGCAGAAAATGCTCAAAATATGCAAGCAACTGCAATGAAGTTTTTATAGTTTATATTACTTTACAAGTACCTTTTTTTTCCCTGGTAGGTACACTGTAAGAGACGATGACAGTGAGAGAGACTAATAGTGCATGCTAAGCAGTACTAGAGACTGCTGTAGAACATCACAGTAACTAAATGAAGTGCCCACAAATTGACCCAAAATTTCATTACTTGAGGATTATAAGCAATGGTCTTTTCTTAACTATCAGGAGCTTAAGGATAATTACTTTTACATCTGTCATCATTAAAAAATGTGTAGTAATTCTACACATTTATAAAAGTTATATATTGTCTATACGAATATATATATATATATATATATATGAAGGCATTGTAAATCACATTGGAGCCGGGTGGACAAAGCGGAGGCAAGCTAGTGGTATCTTTTGTGACAAACAAATACCAAATAAACTTACAGAAATTCTATAAAATGATTATTTAGCAAATAATGTTGTATAAAATGGAGTGTTGGATCTTGAGAAAGACAAATACAATGTATCCATGTAGCAAAAATAGGAGAATGGGAACCCTTAAATTACTAGGTGGTATGTTCATATGCAACATAGGTCCGATGATGCAGTTTTCAAGGAAGAATTTAGTGTGGAAAGTAAGTGAAAAAAGAGGACGACCTAAACTCACATGGGATGAAGTAATTAAAACTAACTTGAAAAATCTACATTTAAGATGTGTGTAAATGGAAAGAATGAAAAAAGATAATTCATGGGGCCGACTCCATCTCTATGAGATAAAGATGATGAATAGATGCCTTGACATGTACCCTAAATATGTTTTCCCTAAAGGTAGTGACCCTAAACTCAAACCCTTTGTCTACTAACATCTACCACCGACTTGACGATTCCAGCTCACTATTTACTTGTCTGAAAGAAAAAAAAAAAAAAAAAAAACTCACTATCAACTTACCATCTCTCAGCCATTCAAACATAATCTCACCACCATCACAACCATTGTCAACATAAACTCACCACAATTACATCCACCATCCCAGCTCCCTTACAAAAAGAAAACGATTTCGCCTTTATGTTCCTCTTCTCGGAGACTTGGATTTCTCTTCCCTGTCTCATTACTCTCTCTCGGTTGCTTGTATTATTCTCGCACTGTCGCACATACATCCATACAAATCGTTCTCTTATCCCTCTCCTTCTCTAATAAGTTCTTCACACATGTTACATGGACTCTTCCAAAGGTGAAGTACCCGTGTCCAGCACATATTAGTCAGACATGGCTATGGGATAGATATGTCTTAGATAGTCTCAGATAGTTTAGTAGGACATTTACCAATATTTATATCTCAATGATCCTATTTTGCTACATTATTACTTCAAATGAGTGAAATGTCTATTTTGAACACTATACTTCATAAAACCATTGTTGTACTGTTAATAACAAAATAAAAACATTCAATAAATAAATATTTAGCAATGTCCATGTGTCCTTCTATTTGATATTTGACACCTCTGTCACCTGAATATATACTTGTGTCCGACAAACGTATCCAAGTCCATGTAACATAACTTCACACACGGGTAAGCGCATGCTTTTCACACACACATTCTCTGTTTTGAGCTTCTATTTAACCTTTTTCCAATTGAGGATCTTTGATTAAAATATTGTTCTACATTCTGTATGGCCCTTGATTCTCTGATTATAGTTCTTGGACTAGTATGACATAAGACTTTAAATTAGAATTCACAGAACATGATTTGTATTAGCATGTGTGTTCTGAGAACAATTTTCTCAGATTTTACTCAGGATCTATTTATGTTGGAATTTGATATTTGTTTAGAAAAGTTCCTCATTTATTGCTTTGTACTTGTGATTTGCAGGCATACCAATTTGCTCAGAAACTGGGCTAGAAATTTATGACTGATGATTTTGTTTGGGCTTCTATTATATTTTATTTTATCATAAAAGGCAAAATGGCTAATCAAACCAATTCAATCCATTATCCTATGTGCCATATTGGTCCCTTTAGGTGCTGACCAGTTCAGATTCATTCCAGCTTTTCTAAAACAATCGCGATCAGGTCAGTTCCAATTTATCTTAAAACCGAACCAATACAACCCTGTTTATCCCTACCATTTATAAAGACCAAAATAATATATGTACCAGAATGAACATTCTTTGTCATGATGCCACAAACTGAGGTACAACATAAACAAATGACAAACATCTACTTGTATTACGGTTTTCTGTATCCATCATCAAGTTAAGTTTCCACAAAAATATTAAAAAGTACATATGGGGAGTATTACCTTTGCAACAGCTGAACCAATACGTTTTTCTCTATCAGAGGCATTTTTGTCATTTCCACGAAGAATA
Source organism: Cornus suecica (assembly GCA_963922005.1). NCBI lineage: Eukaryota > Viridiplantae > Streptophyta > Magnoliopsida > Cornales > Cornaceae > Cornus > Cornus suecica. The sequence continues at coordinate 52,929,125 of OY998247.1, forward strand.
CGAGACTCGTATCTTTCCTTGAACCTGGAAAAAAGAGCCCATAGTTTCATTCCCCAAGAAGAAGCTAGTTAAATCGAAGTGTAACACAACACTTACCAGTTTTTGTCCCCCAGTAGATCAGGACAGCAAAAGTGGAAAAGGGCCCATAATTCCTATATCAGATCAAATAGGAAGCAAAAAACAAAAGAGCAGCCTTGTGGATTATATACCGGTTATGTGAAAAACCAAACAAAAATAAAAACGAAACAAGAAAAACAATACCTTAAGATTGTTCTGTATTGGCGTGCCACTAATAATAATACGATTACCACAAGGAATCTCAAGTAAACTTTTGGCTCGTTGTGTAGCAGGATTCTTTATGAGATGTCCCTAAAGATAAAATTAAATTAAAAAGAAAACAATTAGTGATACATTGAAGGACTGAACATACGTATTTGGTGATACTTGCAGGCATGAGTACTTACTGAAGTAAAGTTTGGAAATTAAATACCTCCCCTTTACTGGGTTTCCATTCAAAGCTTATAAAAAGACTTATCGATCCACTTTATTACTTTAGTAAGTACACTGATCACGGACGCAAAAGTGAATCACTACGTTGAAACCATGCTAATTAGTATCTAACTTCACCTCAAGATTTAGAAAAAATTCACCGGAGGAAATGACCAATACGCATAATCATGCACCAAGTTTAAAATATAAACGTAACATCGGAATCCTTGAGTGTAGGTCTGGTATATACTACTGTTGGCTACAATTCTTCCGTTAATGGATTTCATATGCCTAGAATAATATGGGGTTTTCCATGTAAACTCAGCTATTAATTTGGAATAATTTGTAAGAATATTAGGTTTCAGTTATCAAATTTGGAATAATTCGTAAGAATATTAGGTTCTTTAACAATGCACTAGGTAAACTGAAGCTTCTCAAAAGTGAACTGTAAACGGAATACTAAATTTACCTCATCAAGTATCATATAATCCCATGTGACATCATCCTCACTCCTCTCATTGTAAAAGCAAGAGTCCCCACGTAAAGATTTGACATTGTTCCGCACAATATCATACGTTGTGAGAAGGACACCTTTGTCCTGAAAGCAAAATGAAAAATTGCAACCAAAAATAGATTCTTACCAAATTGCAGCTGATAAGTAAATGATGGGCATTCAAACCTAAAGTAAAAATTTTCTAGAAACTAAATTGATAAATACATAGGCAACATTGACATAGTAATGAATGACAACCGGAAGCTATTCTGATGGATTTTGTAATTGAGCTCAAAGGAGCTTTAAAATCATGTCAAAGTCAAGTTAATGTTCTGGTCATGACAAACAGCTAACTTGCCCAAAATTATCTATTCCGTGACATTGGCTACATCGCATAGGAGACGCATGTTTTTATTCTTTTCCTTCCAATATTAAGCATAATCAGACAGAGATCGCACCTGAAGTATATACTGGAGCTCATATTGTCGTGCTTTTGCACAAGTTCCAAAATATCTGCATAGGACAGGTAAGACATTTAGTTTAGTTATTACATGTTGCGTAACAAGCATGTGAAATATTTAACCACAAAAGCCTAAGATCCTAACTCTCTTATCCTCTCAGAAAGACCCACAGCAGACAGTTCTTTAATCCAATGGGGTAGTAGTGTCTTGGGGGCGACAATTAGTATCCTCTTCGTCAAATGAGAGTGAAAAAGTCCAGCTAAAAAGCCACAAATCTGAAATATGGAACCAGACCAAGTCAATCAGTCGTACAACAACCATAGTAGGGAATGAGAAATATATCAACAGAGTAAATTATTACATGGTCATGTCCAATCACAGCTTAAAACGCAAGCAAAGATCTAAATAAAGCTGAAACAATTTGCTTGTTGTGTCAAGTTGTTATTGGCCAACCATGTAGTCACGAACTATGTAAAAAATTATTTATCCATACCAAGCACTTCTATTTTTGTTACCTGCATCGTTTTCCCTAAACCCATGTCATCACCCAATATGCCACCCTTACCCTGACAATGAAGAGACCAGAGCCACTTCAACCCGTCTCGTTGATGAGGATACAGCATTTTCGCAATCTTTCCAGGTAATCTATATGTAGATTTTGGTCCTCTCAAAATAATTTCAAAGCCGAAAGCCGAATCCTTTGTATAATCATCTAATACATCCACATCATCAGAAGCATCAAATTTCTCTTGGAACATACTATGTCGCCTCTCGACTTCTTTAACATCTTTTTTGTCACTCAAAACTATACAATCATCATCATCTTCTTCTCCTCCCAGAAATTTAAACCTCGAAGCAGAAGGTTGGGGGATGGATACAGATTTCTTACACACCTTTTCAGTTCCGTTCTTCTGTTCTTTACCATTATCCTTAATTCTGCTCAGGCTACCAACCACATTTTCCCCCTCATTCCTGCTTTGCAAATTGTTTTCCTTTACGTATTCATCCACTCTTATTTCATCTCCATCTCCTACCCTAGACTCATCAGTCGAATTCAAAGAGGAATCAGATGGATCTGATGCAGGCGAAAACGAAGAAGAAGCACTTCCATATTCAGGCACACCTTCTTCCCTTGTTTGATGAGAAACTCCATTCACAACTAAAGATGATGAATCCCCTTCCGAAACAGCCAATTTGGGGGGCCTTTTCTTCTCAATGGACAGATACTCAAACCTAGAATTCAAATTATCTAGAATATCCCTAATTTCATTCCTATCACCAATATCACTCCCAATTACATTTTGTGACGGAGCCGGTGAATCAAAGTCACAAAATTGCCGGTCATCATTTGCAGTATTCATGTTGCCCATCAGATCAATTTTATCATCTTTTAATGAGGCTTTGCATAGACGACGCCTACCTTGGATCTTGACTTTCAATGGCTTATCTCCTGTATTCCATTCATCATTAATCAATAAAAAAGCACACAAAATTAGAAGAGATAAACCATATATGTATATATATATATATATAGAAATATCGATATAAAGAGAGACAAACCAGTTTGAGAGCTCGTGATTTCATCAGCGGAAGCTTTGTTATCACCATCGCCATCACCACAGGTCAACGATTTGCCTTGACCTTCAACCTCAGACAAACCAGATTGAGAACTCGTGATTTCATCAGGGGAAGCCTTGTTATCAACATCGCCATCACCACAGGTCAACGATTTGCCTTGACCTTCAACCTCCGATGAACTAGGTTCTGAGGTAGTCCCTTCCGCAACTAGTCAAAGTGAGATTTCAGAAACCCCAATTCCGAGGATAAAAAATACAGTATATATATATATATATGTATATATATGTGTAAATATATATATATAGTACACGACGAGAGAAAATACCAGGAGGATTAGAATCGTGATCGGTAATTGTACTAGAGAAGTCTGATTCGTGAAGAATTGGTCTGTTCACAAAATCGTGGTCGACCTCCTCCCTTGGCAATATCTCGGTGTTATTAGGCTTTTCTTTCGACTCCTCTATCTCACCTGTAAATCAATCACAATTATATATACATATATATACACGCATATAGATATATATAACCAAAAAGGGGCAATACCGGGGGAAGGAGAATCAAAATCGAATCCAGGAACGTAGTCATCCTCATAGTTGTCGAGATTAAACTTGGATTCCTTATCTTTCCCTGCAAAACAATTTCACAATTATATACATATATATATATTTCACACACACGCACTCATGTATATAGAAATGTATACCACTACACACCCACACCCACATATATATACAGATTTACACCAGAAAATGAGAGAAGTAAAGAGGCGCAATACCGGAGGATGAAGAATCGAAATCGGCGATTCCAGAAAATCCAGGAACGTCGTCGTTGTGGTCATCGTGATTCAAATTCGATTGGATTTGTTTCTCTGCAAAATCAAACAACAATCGACTCAAATATAGTTACATACATACATGTATATATATAAGTACACACACCCGCACACAGATATATAGATAGATTTACACAACTACAAGAGGGGCAATACCAGGCGAAGGAGAATCAAAATCGGCGATCCCAGAAAATCCAGGAACGTCGTCGACGTGGCCATTATTTAACTCGGATTGGAACTTTTTCTCTGCAAAATCATTCAACAATTGAGTCAAGTATAGATATACATGTATAGATATAGAAGTATACACAAACCAACACACATATGTGTGTGTATATATATATATATATATATATTATACCAGAATCTAAATGGGTAGGAAATGAAGAAGGGGGTTTGGAATGAGGGCGAGATTGAGAAGAGGAGAGGAGGAGGCGTTGGTTGAGACTAAGTGCTGCTTTCTTTTTCTCCGCCATTTCTCTCTCTCTCTCTCTGTGCAGTGAGTTTCTGCAACGGATAGAAAAGCTAGGGTTTGGGAAATGGGGGCTCCTCCTTTTCTAGTTCCCGCTTTGGTGTGTTTTTGAATTTTGTTTGAAATGTGAAATCATTCCATTTCTATAGTTTTCTCACTTTTATTTATATACAGCACATTGAACCAATGACCCAATACGTGAGGAATTCAAAAACAATAGTTTATTATAGTAGTACTAATTTGCAAAAATAAAGGATGTGAGACATACTAATTTCTTAACAATTAGGGAGGATTTAATGAAATTATATTTTGCAGTTTTGAATTTTTGAATGGAAAAAAGCTGTTCTAAACAATGTTTAAGTAATTTTTTGGAATGTTTTTTTGAGTTTACCCACTAGTTTTCCCAAAAAATATATATATTTTTTCTTATGCATAAAGTAAAAGTAGACGAGACCTAAGAAAAAAATTGCAGTAAAGGTCATTTATCAGCAATTAGTGCAGTCATAGGAGACGATCTACCCATAATTTTGGTAGCCTTTACCAAAAAAATATATATTTCTAATCCAACCATCAAATCCTCGAACATAACTCACCATTGGATTTAAAAACTTCGAAAACTTTTAAATTCGCAATGGCTATGTATGAGTTTACCCGATTCGTGTGGAGTGGTAGTTTTGCATGTATATTATGATTTAGTCCGTGCGAAAGCTCCGGACATTCCGATTATCGAAAAAAAAAAACTATGTTTGAATTTGGATCCCTTATAAGGTCAAGAGTAAAATGGTCATTTTTTAATTTTTCACTTTTCAAATTGTTTAACTTGAATCTCAATCATTTTCAATCACATTAAAATTTTTGAGGCTCATGAATTTTGACCTAACCACGTGCTTATTGTTTCCTTCTCGAAGACCTCAAACTAGCAAAATGGCGGTTTAGTCATGTCGAAAAAAATCAACAGTCATCATTCAAACCTCGCCATTCATTTCTAAGCAGAATGACCTTTGTTTTTATCAAAATTTGGTATTTAAAATAATTTTGACCATTGAAGAAGCCCAGGGCTATGGCTGCAAATGAATCAAGCCGAGCCGAGCAGTTGCTCAACTCGGGCTTGTTTGTTTATAAGCTCGGCTCGGGCTCATGACGAGCTCTAAAATATGTGATCAAACTTGGGCTTGTCAAGAACCTGAAAAACTTAGGCTCAACTCGTTTGAGAAAAAAATTAATTAATATATAAAATCAATTCTAAATTTTTAATCATTTACAAAAAAAATATATATATAAAAGCAATAATTAAGATATTATTAGGCAAAAAATTCAATTTAAATATATAATTACGAACTTTATACGAGCCTATGTTCACGAACTCAAACGAATTTATACGAGTTTATATTCACGAATATATACGAGCCGAGCTCATCATTGCTCAAGTTCAGTTCATTTACTTAACGAACGACACAACTCGGTTAATTTGCAGCGCTACCAAAGGTTTATAATCATACTTTCAGGATTAAATTTGACTTCTAGTAGTCAACTATTCTTATATGGAACGATTTTTACCAAAATGCATTTTCCCGTGCCATCTAGGTATCGCCCGGTCAATGTTTGACCAAAAGTCAAAATTGGTCAAACAACAATCAAAACAGGGTTCCTAAAATGTCAACTGAGTGGTTCAATGAGACTGGTTCAATCAAAACTATTTTTTATGCTTGATTTGGTTTTTAAAATACTTCAAAGATTAAACGTTATAATGGGGTAACCATTACCAACTAATAACTTGCTATTTTACTAATTAGTCACCAATATCTTATTTTTAGTGGACGAATTTGGACACATTGAAGATTTGAGTATTTCACCCTTAATTTTAATTTCGTTTTCTTTTGGGTGAGTAGTGGTGGCATAAATGATGCACTACGCCAAGTAGTGATTGTCAATTCCCCTCCTCTAATTTGACATACATTTTAATTAGATACATAATATACATGTTAGTTAAATGTCCAAAACAATAAAATTTGGTAACTGTAAGCATTGGTAATAAAAATTTCATTCTAGTGGTCATGACAAGCCTATCCTCAAGAAATTTTAGTCACTCTCAGAGATATTTGTGGTGTGAAAGGAACCATATCTAGTGCCACTTAATATTAGACGGATTGTGGGACCGTTCCGTGTAACACCCTAAAAAACGAGATTCTACATCCCAAAAATATCGTCCTCAGTAATTAGACCTTTTTATTTATGTTTTTGGGGTTCATGCAGAACACATTAGCACTGGTTACAAGTTAGCCAAAACAGAAAAAGAAAAGAGCACCTCATTCTTAGTTTTTAAGAGGGTATCATAAAAGTTCCTGAAATAAGGGGAATAACCTATAATAGAGCATTTTCAATAAATCAACTAAGTTTACTCTGATAAAAAATTGAATAATTGAATTGTACAAAAAGAATGTTATTTCTCATCTACTAATCAGACATATTGCTAATCAGATCCATTTCAACTTTCCTTCTGGAGTTTGAAGGATCCATAGACTGATAGTGAGACAGGTTATTTTGGCTCGAAGATTCTTGATCGCCGTCTTCAGTTTCATCTTGATTTCGGTCTTCGGTTTCATAGCTGATAGATTGTTCGACCAGACAAGGATACTTGGCTTCAAGCGAGGATATTACATCCAGAGGGCAAACGCGCTTTAACTCCTCCTGTTCCATGAACAAATTAGTACCATCAATAATACTAAATGTTTCGGTAACAAACACAGCAAGAGAGGGATCAATCTTAGTTCACAGTGCCTTATATATATATGTGTGTGTGTGTATTGTCAGTAGTTCTCTTAAGCTATTAGGAAGTTTGATTTTCAATTTGGACAGTTTCACCTTAATGCATGTATAAAGATGTGCAAGAGTTTGAGAACACATTGTATTTCTGTAAGGCAACTATACGTTAGTAACATTCGTTGACCTTTTAGTTTTTGTGCTGCCTAAAAACACCATACAATGCATTACACCAACTAAAAGACTATATATTCAATTAGCTTCATAGTGGTTGTCAATAAACATTTCTTCTTATTTCCAAATTCCCGACCAAAAAAGACGAAGATGAAGTAGGGTTTAGGTGGGTTACCAATAAGAGACGGTTTTTCTGTTTGATTGTCTCACACTTCACAGAATGCCGTATTAGCTCTTGTGTCAGCATAGAAGTTTCTTTACGTAACATCACCATCTGAGTTTTTAACTTCTCATAGTGTTTCTGGGAGAGAGAAAAAAAGAAAGTAAAATCAATATTCCAGAATAAGACTTATAGCAGCCTGTACAATATATATTTTTGGCAACAAAATTTAATTTTTCCTAGTGGTGGAGCAAATAAAATAGTAATTAGATTGTACTAATATCAGCAGAGACAATACATAATTGTTGTATAATACCTTCCTTTAAACAAAGCAAGGTATGTTGACAGATAGAAACCGGTATCTTAAAAATTGGACCTATATAGTTATTTCTTATTTTTGGGGCAGTGTAATCAGCAAATAATACTACAGACCTTTTTTCTCCCTCTTGACCTCCTAGCTGCCTCGTTATTAAGCATTCTCTTCTCTTCTCTTCTTACTTCGTGTTCATCCTGTTGAAGAAAGAACTCAGGTCAGAGAAGAATTAAAAATAATATGGCAACTTGTCAACAAAGATTAACTGTTCAAACCAACTGCAACAAAACTCACTAGGAAAAAATCAAACTAAATATTTTAAGAATTTAGATTTCTAACTTCAAGTCTGGTCTAAATTTGGATTATTCATTAAATTGAAATATAAAAGGATAAAACAATATTGCTCTTCATTATTGTGATGATGAGTTTGCTCCATGTGATATTTCCTAAAAGCGAAATGCTAATGATTGGATGTGTTATGATTTGAGCCTGATGGTTGGGATACCTGATATTTTATATTGGCTTCGATTTAAGCTAGTTGATAATTTAATGAAAACATAACAGTAGTTATAAATTAGTTATGAGATCTAACAAGACCGATTCAATTCACTCACCCTAAAGATCATGGACCTTGCGCATATTCGGGTTCCTATCCTTACCTCATCACTAAACTTACTTACGTCCAATTCACTTCACCGACTCTCCTAAGTTTAGACCATGGACCCTCGTATGACTAAATTATATCATTGTTGAGTGCGATTGCTGGCCACTACCTAAAATCGTGTCCCAAATGCATAGAAAAAGTCCTACCCCATCAACGGATGGGGTCACATTACCAGAAAATCTTACCCCATCAACGGATTGAGTTTCATTACTTATAAGTGGTAAACAATCCGATGTGGAATACCTTAACACCAAAATCCTACAAATATGGAGTGGTTTTAGTGAAGTTTGATGAGGAGATCCATTGACCTCCAAAAGTAAGAATAGAAGAAGAAGACTGATTCACCTCCACTTGGTCTGAAATAAGATAATAACTCCAAAATTCCAACCAAAAGGTGTCTTAGTTAAACAATAATCATTACCTAGTATTTGTCCCACCTAGGCAGGGTGTTGCGAGAGAAAGATTACAGAGAAACCTTAGTTTTGAGTCTTTTGACCCATTTTGCAGAATGGCTGCTCCTAAACTCAAATTAGAGTCCTCATTCTTGTCACCTCCTTTACTATTGAAACCAAGAATGCCCCCCCGTAGTTCAAATTAATTTAGAAGGAAAAAAATAAATTAGTGCACCAATCAACATCTCCAAAATGATATGACAGTTGCAATCTACGTCGAGCAGTCACCATCATGCACGGAGCTGCATATAGGCTATGGGGGGCCCTCAAAGATATATTTTCAAAAATATAATTCTATTAATATTTTTCTTGAAAAGTAATAATTTATATATAGATAAAATAGTAAAATTGCCACCTATGAAGTTACTAAAAACTCCTTTGTATTGCCCCCACACTCTTACTGATATTGTTGTTAAAGATCCCCCCCCCCCCGACACACACGCCAATTATTTTCTGGATCTGTCCTTGGTCACCACCTGCCAGAATTTTTTTACTATGCTACTTATTTTCAAACCAAAATTATAATACTAGCAACATTCCATTTATATGAAATTACCGGTAATTCTTTAAATACCTCAACACATTGTTCGGACAGAATCTCTTCTCCTCTCCCCATCACAGCAGAACAAGCATTAAAACTTACACCCACATTTGAATTGGACTCAGATGTGGAGGATAGATCCCCCTGGTTCAAATTTTGATATGTATCACAGCAATGAGCTGCAGTGTTGTTATGTGTTTTCAGTATACTTGGGTTATGAAAATGATAAAGTTTAACAAATAAAGGTAGACATTTGAGAGTTCCGTGAAATACCATTTGCAAAAATCTGATCATAATTTCCATTGTTCAGTGCAGAAAACCCCTGAATGTGGATCCTCTCACTGTGTGAATTATCATATCCATCATGCAAACAGTCTTCGGCTCGGTCTATTTTTTCTAATTTTCTTTTCCTTTTTATACATGTGGTTTTGTTCTGCAATTATTTGGTTCAGTAATGTGTACACATTAGTAACTTCTAAAGAATTACAAAGGACAGTTATCCGAAATAAATGTTTTAGCTACGTTCGAGGGAAATTGACAACTTCACAAATTTATAAATTGTTTGTGGACTTCAGTTATCTGAAACATCCTTGTTTAAAGAAACTTTAAAACAACTTTCTCCATATGGGCAGTTCAGCATTCTTTTAAATATTCATCCCAAACTGTTCGAGTAACCTCATAAAAATAAAATACATACAGACATAGATTTGTATAAGTACGTACCTGCTCATTAGCTTTGTCATCACTTTCATCTGGGAAGCCCGCACTTTCGCTGTTTAAAAGCACAATTCAAAATCACAGTTAGCAAACACAGCAACTCGAGAGTTTCGGAGCATCTCCACTCCAAACCCCCCTCGCCAACGAAAATTTGAAATAAATGAAAAACCATGACGATGACATTGCCATGTGTATACATCGATTCAATAATCAACCAACCGACAGACATTATAATGCTACACGTAAAGAAGAAAGTGGTCGATAATAGAAAGTAACCGCACCTTTTTGAGGTTCCATTATTTCTAGAAATCCAAACTTTATTTCCAGTTCCTCCTAAGCCACCACCTACAAATCCCACATAGGATATCTCTCCTTCAGCCTCTGACATCATCACTGAAAAATCATGACAATACAACAGTAAAGTTGAGAATGGAGAAAAAATTCAATAGAAACTAAGCTCAATTCTTTGCCAGTATGAACAACCCCTCAATTCAACATACCCAAAAAAGTGTAAGGTAGAACCCATGAATACAAGAAACCCACAAAAATAAAATAACTCATTAATACAACAGAACTCCAAAAAAGTATTTACAACCCATTAATACAACAGACCCCAAACAAATCACAACCAATTAATACAACAGACCCAATATACATATATATATATATATATATATACACACATATATACCAAGAACCCATTAATACATATATATGTGTGTGTGTATCATAATCACCAGAAAGATTCGGAAAAATTCCTACAAAATTAATTCACCCGGATTTTGGGTATCGATTAAAATTTGTCTATAGCGTGATTGGATTGAAAGAAAGAGTTGCATATAGACTTACAATCAAGGGTTTTTTTTTTTGTTGGGTAAATTTAATTTGGAAAATTTATATGTAAACTTAAATTTATGTTCATAATATAGTACGAGACACAAACTGTTAATTTTCTCGGAGATATGTGCAGAATCATTAATAACTAACGAAGAAAGTCATAATTTGAAAAAATCGAACCTGTTTTGATCTTTCGCTCTCTGAGCTTTGAACTTTTACTTGCAAGTCTGATTGGTGACTAATAAACGTTACTGAACGATTCAGAAACCCTTCTGTTTACGCTTTGTCTGGAGGCAAATTTTCTGAGAGTTTGGATTTAGGTTTGGAAGAGGATTGTGATTGGAATTCAAGTGTTTTACTGAAATTCAAATTAGATGAATATAGTTATATATATACATATACATACAGACGATTTCACCGACTCGGTTCCCGCTACGGTCTATTTATTTATATTTAGGGTTAATCTCACATTCAACCCCTAAGGTTTGCCCTAATTCCATTTTTACTTTACTAGCAGTAATTTGTGCAATTACCTCCTTACCTCTAAATATTATATTAAAAAAAAACATTGTGTTTTGTTAGATCAGATTAGTCATTTTATATAGTAATTAGAAAGTGACGTCATTAGAAAGTAGGGATGACACTTTGCTCCTATCGTGCCGGATAACCGCCTCATCCGGTCCCGTTTATAACGATTTTGGATGTCATATTTATATTATTTGGACATGAATGGGGTTGGAGGAAAAACCCGCACTAAAATAGGGCGGGGCGGTTTTAAGTTTGCACCGCCCCGCCCCGTTTAGATATATTATCATATATATATAAATAAATAAAAAATAAACAAACCCTAGATTCTTATATATTTGTCGTTCCCACTTTTCTTCTCCTTAGTCGTTCAATAAATACTTATCTTTGGAAGAATGCATTGTAATTTGGACTCTATTGGATAAGTTGGTCATTTTTTTTAATATTAAATTTGGTGTTTTAAGCATATAATTTTGTCCAATTATTTAATTTATAATGTCAAACTTTAAAGATTAGTGATTAAGGGGGACGGGGATAGGGTCCCCACCCTATTTAATCAATTTTGGGCAGGAACAAGGTGAAGTTTTTTTAACGGTTGCAACGGCGGGGAGAGTACACCCGCCCGGAATCGCACCCGTTGCATTCCCTAACAGAAATGGATCTAAGTGAAAAAAATTCAAATACGAGAGTGTAATTAAAATGTTTAAAATTCTAAAAAGGTCAAAATAAAATTAGAGCAAACCTCACGGGCTGAAAGTAGGAATAACTATTATATTTAAGATTGGATACAAGAAGGAAATAATTTATTTTACTGTTTTACCCCTAATACATGAGTATAGAATAACAAATATTTGGATTATGGGAAGTCTTTTATTTTTCTTCCGTCTTTTAATGCTTTTTTTTTCTTTAAGAAAATTAATATTACTGTATAAAAGTTGGTATTAAACTATAATTCTTCTTTTTCACTTCGCTTCGTTTTATTTTTTCCTTTTGGTGTGCAAGTATTATATTTTATTAATTGATTTTATTACCATACATAAGCATAAATATACAGAGTCACAGACAATATATATATAAGCAACAATATTTAATTAACTTTTCTATAATATCCTCTTCATACTTTATTTGACTTATAAATCCAAATAACAGAAAAAATACTTAAATGAAAGTTCAAACCATCTATAATATATCTGTAAAACTAAACAAATTAATTTAGATACTCCATGGATCATAATAAATATTATTTACGCATATAAACATGACATCTGTAAAATCTTTAAGTTGCTCCGCCATTGGAAACAAAGAAACCATAAGCAACGAAGAACAAATATGCCTCTTTCAAAATTTACTACCTATATTACAAAAGTGGTCTGAACTGTTTCGAGTTTGAAAAGCAATTACACTAAACACATGTACTTGAAAGCTTCAATCAATAGAGCTTCCCTTTTAGTTGCCTCTGATACATTATATTATGTAATCATAATTCTGATAGAGAATTCTGCAGTGGAGAATATATAACATGATACAAAGGTATACGGATCATAATCTTTTAGGAATTCATGTAGCACATTGCTTGCGCTTGAAGAAAGTACGAGTCTTTGTACTTTCGGCCACTTCCAACATCAATCCCACTGCGGATCCAATCCTCCCGGTGTATCCAGGCCTCACGACCGAAATCAAGAACACCTATAATCTGCATGTAAAAGTGGACACAGCTACGTTATGAAACTGTCGAAAAGTTGGAAATGGATAAGGAAAACGAAAAAAAACAACAACAACTAGGATCACATTAATGCAGCTGCAGACCATTAATATGCATTGATTCACATTTACAGGTTAAACTGGGACTTGGTGCATGAGGGAGCAGTCGATGGTTGATGGATAGTTTCCCTACTCGGTTCATCTGAAGTCAAATCAGTGATTGCCATTGCTTAACCTAGCAGTAACTTTTCTTTTACGTGTCAAATTGGAAGACAGAGTGGTACGGCTACGAACAAGGGGTAATTAGTGACTGCTCTGAAACCAAACCCTAGTAGAGTTTCGACATTAAATGCAATTTTGGCACATTATAAGTTGATCACCCTAGCCCACTTAACAAGAAAAATCCAAGTATGGTGTGATGGGCTAATGAAACCCCACATAATCCCTAGAGCTAGATTGATGCCTTGCATCATCTTACAAGTGCAACGGCATTGGGAAGAAGTTTCATAACTCAGGACAGAGATAGGGGCACGTCATTCCCAATGCCCTGTTGCCATGCACGGATCCATGTTGTGGGGGTCGTCTTGGTGGGAGGTCAGCCAATGGCTATAAAAAGTGGGAAGCGAGTACATGCAACACTAATGCAGATTTACAGAAAAAAATGCCCATTTTACATACATAAATATCCTAACCCATTCTGACTAGTGAATTTCAACAGGGCCTTTCAAAGAGTATGCACCGAGATCCAAAAGTCTAAATCTCTCATGTGTATGCTAGACAGATGTCCTGACAATTGTGGATATCAAAGATCATTTTGACCACTGATGAAGGTCATTAATTATAACAATTAAAAAAATAAAATAAAATTTGAAGGTCATTTAGAGGGCATGGAAGAAGAGTCAACGTATATTGTCCATGTCTTTGAAATTATTCTTTTTCAGGAAAATGCAAGTTAAAAAGTATACTTGAGAAGTCCATGACTTTGTTCATTCCTATTGTTCCATGTATACAAAGGACGTGAAGTATTCATTTCGTCATATAGTTGAACACTACTTTTACAAACGATCCGTAGAAAGAAATCCAAGTGTAGTCACAATCTGCTGATTGCATGTTTCATTAAATTGCATCATAATAGGGGCACAATGAAAATATGACACGAGACAGTGTACGACTTACAGCTCCGCCTTTCCACGAAACGAATGTTGTATTTGTTCTCGATTGCAAAACCTGCGCAACATATCAAGGTGATAAAGTCAACATTTGACTAAAAGAAGTCATGAAAGTGGGCATCAAATACTTCAAAAGGAGCAAATAGGATTCGTGTAGGCACAAAAGCCATGGACATTCAGCCATGCAATTAGAGGCATCCGAATAAAAATATTTGGAATCCACCACATAACAAAAAGGAAGCACAGTTGCAGAGATTGGCACAATAAATAAACAATGTCCGACAAATACATCTGATGTTGTGTACAGAGATGTATTGGTGACATGGTGTCTACTGTTACTAGAGTAAAATAACAGTTCCTTGCCAGCAGTATATAACAAACAGTAACTGAAGCAGATGTCAACATTTACTTGAGCCAATTATAAAAATGCAAAGAGAAGGCATACTAACCTCAACAGTATCAATTGATTCATGTGAAGGAATGGCATGTAAGACTCTGCAACCAATATAAAAAAAATCACGAAACTTTAAAAGTCCTATTTGTAACATTTTCATACATGGAGAATTTGAAATGAAACAAATCTATTGCCCTTAGACATAATATGAGGGTAGTCCTGTCAAGACTAGCTTTAATTACTACCATTATACGATTTCCTAAATGCATTTACTTGTAATATACTTTAATGACCGACTTGATGTTGTAATGTACACTGGACTAATTCAATCCTCATGAAAATTCCACAAATCCAAATATAAACGTGACACAATTTCTGCTAGTTGTAGCATTAATGAAGTAACATTCCAACATATTCAAGATTATAGGTCAATGAGAATACAGGAGAGTTACAAAAGAGCCTTCAAAAGGAGGAATTCCGTCACAGCTACAACTATTATAATAATACACAAAATGATTCCTTCTGAATGAGAGGATTCTACCTACCGAAATAGCAAACAGAGTTATTAGAGTGTCCCTTCTTTACAGGTGGTTGTGTTGCCGAGAGTGTGCCAAGGAACTCGGGCCAATACTCTTGTACATATTGTTACAACAAGCAAACCAAAACAACGTGAAATCACATATCACGGCAGAAAATAGGCACACCACACCCAAAGAACACAAAGATTTATGTGTCTATGTCCTCAGTGGAGATATGGCGAAAGTTTCACTATGCAAAAAATAGGAGATTACAAATTTCAGCCCTCAAACCCTAGTGCGCGCTCTCTTGGAGATTTTCCGTGTATCAATCTCTTGACCACTCCAAACCCTAGACGCCCCTATATATTTAGAGCTACAAGAGAATACTAAATAGGCCCCACTGCCCATAAGAAAAAAACGGGTCAAAACTATAGAAGTTGGCAAAGAAAGCTCATTTTTTTCAGGCCACACAAAGCTCAATTTTCGGGTCACCCCCAAGCTCGAGCCATATCACACACGAATATAGACAGTGGCAAAGAAATGGACTGGGACAGGTACTCTTGTTCAGAGCTGAAAATGGAGGATAATAGCTACTAAAGCTCAATCAATTCTGGTCACCTCAGATGTTCAAGCTGAATTCCGTTTTCCGCACATTATCAGTCATGCAAAAAATTGTTCTCTTGTTCTGGGTTTGACACATTTGATGAATTTCAGTTTTATGTCATAAGATACACCTAAAAGAAGCCTATGGAGATTCTCTTCTAGAAGAAATGACAAACAGAAATATGGTCCGGAGTATATAAACTACTCTCAGGGGCAGAAAATTAAGTATAGCGTAACAATGATTTAATCCATGGGATGGGGGATCAAACAAGTTGGGCTCGGGCATTTCCAGTATGGGCTGGAACACAAAGGAAAAGGGTCAGGAAAGGGGGCTATCTACAGATCAAAGAAGAGGGAAGATGTAGCAGAAATAGCCATTTTGAGATGGACTGAAGCTCTATTTTTTTTTTTATTAGTAAGAAATAGAAAGGCGCTCAATAGGAGAGCGCACCCCATGTACAAAAAAATGAAAGCCATAGGCCCAAGAAAGCCCAAAAATCCAACTACCGTGTGTGATATGACCTGTGTGATATGACCAGAGCAAGCCTGATGAAAGTGTGATCTCTTCCTTTTCAAATAAAGAAAATGTTCGATGAAAAAATCTGGATGTCATGTTGTGTCCCTGGGAGGAGCAGAACAGGGAGCATTTCGAGGATATGGAAGAGCCCATAACCAAGATTAAAGGTAGATTCTAGAGTTTGTAGCATCGTTGTTAGGGAGGCTGGGCCCTATTTTGAGCAGTTTTTGGGCTTTGTAGAAATCTTGACTATTTTTTTACTCCTACAAAATCACAGATGCATAGAATTTAACACGTGTCGAGGGACTGTAATATATAAAAATAGGAATGGTTGTCAGAAATTTTTGGAGTGTGATGACTTCTATATTCAGATTATCAAACACGCAATGTAATTTATTTGCATAATACAAAACTTCAAATGCATTAACCTGGTAAAAACTATTTTATGGCACATGAATACATATATCAGCCACACTATTGTTGGCTTGATCTAATATCACAATTAAAATCAACGGAATAATTACACATGCAAACAGCCACCAAATGTCGGTCTAAGTTACAGTCAACTAACGGTGACATTTTGAATTTCACAGAATCAACAATACTAAGTTGACAGCATGACTGTTAATTGTATGTGTTGCTCCTTGTTCAGAGCCAAACCATATATGCTCTTCAACATAACCAATGCATAAACATTGTGAAAATAGAGCACATTCAAGAGAGAAAATACAATTACTTATACTAAGTACAAAAAAGAGAGAAAACAAACCTCTCCTCGACAGCAGAAATAAGACCGTTTGTCAAAGCCACTCCACCAATCTAAAACACACAAGTACATAATTTATCCACACGACACAGAATATTAATTTTTAAAGCTGCGCAATTCACTAAATCTGCCCCAACTAACCAGTTGTATGCTACAAAACAATTTTCTTTGGAGTTCTATGCGCCCTGTCAATAGAGGGAAAAACAGAGGATTACAACAAATTTTACCACACAATGCAGAATTATTGGACAATAATCTACCAGTTTGAAGAATGCTCTTCGTGATAGCTTCAGCTAGGCCAATATTATCTTCCTTCTTTTGTTTAGTTTGGAAAGTTGGGTAGCTATCCCACATTGATAATCCACCATTAATGCCAGAAAAGAAGCCATCTGCCATGTCAGTTCTGCGTTGAAAATCTAATTGCCAAGTATCTTCCAGCATATCCTCATGGTCATTAAACCTGGAGGAGTAAAACCGATGTATCAAAAAAATAGGGGAAAAAATTATCTGCCACAAGTTATTTCTGGATGAAAAGTTGTCAAAAACTTAGATACACAACTCACCACGAACGAGGGGGTGAAGGATAAACATCGGGTATCAAAAGCATCGGGTAGAACAGACCCATAGGAGGAACCTATTCAATAAACAATCAGGAACCTGTCGCACTCTGAAAATGCATCATTTTCGTCTTACATAGCACAAATGAGCTGAGTGTTATACACTAGGAGTAATTAGATGGAAAAATAAAGTTCAAACAAATGAAGTACCATTCAGCAACAATTTTGTTAAAAGGAGATTCTTTTAACAAAAGAAAGTGCAATTAGAAAGCTGGAGGGTATAAACAGATTGACAAGTTTACTATGTTTCATGCATAATGCTCCATTAGCACCACCATACGCCACAAATTCAATTTCTAGAAACAAATAATATGGACGCAAATGTTATTAGAGGTGCACCTTGGCACACAACGATCACTAGTCTTTCCCCTCTATGAACATGAAGACTAGGCGAACACCTAGACGCGCCTTTAATGACACAACTTTAATATCTAAATCCTTTAATATGCGACCTCGTGTGGTGGCATGCAGACCCTACTTTTTGGTCCAAAGGTGTCTAATTTAAATCAGGTTGACAATAAGGTTAAAGATACCGGTATGAATAAGATTAGGAGTGCACAAAGAACCGGTGGAACCGAAGAACCGACCAAACCAAACCGGAACAGGACCGAACCGGAACCGGGGTGTTCGGTACCGGTTCTAGTTCCAAAAATCAAAGAACCGAAATTTTAGGTTCGGTTCCGGTCCTTACTCCTTTGGAACCGAACCGAACCGGTTTTATATATATATTTATTTATTTATTTTATTAGTGTAATATTCTTACCTTTATATGAATATAACAAAATTAATTTATAAACAAAATTAAAATGATTGATCTAAATTCAGTGAGAATATCAAAAGTCTAGTATAAAGAATTTTACATAAATAAATTAAGATTTTATATCCTTGGAGGTTAAAATCAAAATTTCCAATACCAATTTTCACCTCCCACCGTTTTTCAATAAAAAAAGACAACCTTACAGAAATTTATTAAGAATGACATTTACATTGATTGGAATACCATCATATTCTTATCAACATAAGAACAAAGAAAATAATATTATTTTTTGTTATAGAGAATGGATAGTAATTGTTGAAGGATTAAATATTAAAGTTACACCCTCTCTAACAACTTAAGCTTTTAGAGTAAATGGTTGTTAACACGATATCAGAGCAGGAAGTCCTGTGTTCGAACCTCACCGTCACCCTTTGTTGAAAAATTATTGTTTCACGTGTTGAACCAAAAAGAAGGTCACACGTGAGGGGGCGTGTTGAATGATTAAATATTAAAGTTACACCCTCTCTAACAACTTAAGCTTTTAGAGTAGATGATTGATAACAGTAATCAATCAGTTCAACGCTATGTAACTTTCAATTTATTTTTTTCATTATTAGAAGCAAGTGTAATTTTGGGTTTGTAATAGTTGAAAGATTGAAATATTTTATTTAATTTAGTTTATAATTATATTATCTTTTGATATTTGATTTTTTTTTTAAAATGGTAGTAGGAACCGGAACCGAAAAAAACGGTTCGGTTCCGGTTCTTAATTCTAAGGAACCGAAAAAAAGGGTTCCGGTTCCGGCCAAAACCGGAACCGAATCGAACCGTGTGCACCCCTAAATAAGATGATCGAGAAGAGAATCATCGAATAAAGTCATTTTAGAGACAGAATTCGAGGTTAAAGACCTCAAATAATTAAAATACTTTCTTGGCAACGAGGTATGTAGATCCAAAAAGGGGGTGTTCATTCCTCAATGGAAGTATGTTCAATTTATTGGCTGAAACTGGTAAGCTTAGAGCAAAACTTGCTGATGTTCCCATTGAGCAAAACTATAAGCTTGAAGATGTGGATGATGACCTATTAGATGATATGGGAAGGTTTCAGCAATTGGGTGGGAGATTGATTTACCTATCTCTCACGCGCCTAGATATTGTCCACGCTATTAGTGTTGATTAATCAATTTATGTATGCTCTACGCACACCTCATTTTCAGACAGCTGCCTCAAGGGCTCACTTGGTAAGGGGATATTGCTTGGTTGTCTTGGCCACTTGCGTGTTGAAACCTATATAGAAGCTGATTAGGCAGGGTCTGTAACAAATCGACGGTCTACTTTAGGATATAAAACATTTGGTTGGGGTAATCTTGTTCCATAGCAAAGCAAGAAACAGTCTGCAGTAGATAGATTTAGTTTAGCAGCTGAGTTCAGATTCATAACACATGGAGTTTGTGAGATGTTATAGCTACGACCTACTTCGGAAGAGTAGGGTTATCCTGTTTGCAAGTTAATAAATTTGCATTGTGACAAGGCTGCTATTAAAAATTGCTTATAATACAGTTCTTTTTTTCATCATTGGACAAAGCTCATTGAAATTGAATGACCTTATCAAGGAGAAGCTTTGTCTTAGGTTAATTTTTGCTTTATAAATTAACACACAAGAATAGGTTACTAATGTTTTGACTAAGAGAGTGATCAAGGCTTGCCTGTAAAGTATGTTAGTCACGCATGATAATTACCTTTACAACAACTTGAGGGGGAGCGTTGCAAGGGGCTTATTTGTTATTACTTGAACAATATTAGGTGTTTATATACTTTTTGAGACTTACTAATATACACAAAATATAGTAGAATGATGAATAGGATTCAATTTTTTTTCAAACCTCATGGAAGGTTCTGTTAAGTTCTCTTTAAAGCATCATCCGATTATATTCACAAACCTCAAGGGGGATCAAAGCAATTTATCCAAATAGATATCACATGGCAAACTGATCCAACACACCAAAAAATGGTTCATTCATCCATGATATACAACATGGTGAAGGTGAAAATCCTTTCCAAAGGCAAGAAGAAATGCAAGAAGATTTGGTTTAATGAACATACGTTAAGAGCTGTAAGCCTTGTCTTGTGAGATCCAGGTGGCATGCCATCTTCATATGAATGAACTATAGCAACAGCTTCAAGTTCCCCCTCCTGGACAAGAAAACTAAGAAAGCTTTACCCAAGAGAATAATCAATTTAATATAAATTAGATAGTCCTATCTTAAGAACATCAGATAATAGATGTGATATTTCATATCCTAATAAAAAACATCTGGCAAGATACCAATATGCTAAGTGGTATAATGAATAATTTATTCACCGAGGATCAAGATGGTGGGAAACAGATAAAAATCCGAATTACAATGGCAAATCAAAAAAATAAAATAAACATTCAGTCAAAGTATAAAACATGAAGAGGGAGATAAAGAGACACCGTCCCATAATTATTGTTTTTTAACAGATGGTGCAGCAGGTAAAACATATCAATTCATATTGAAAATACACAGAGGTGATTATTCTCAATGCATACACCTGAATCACATGCTGTAAAGGGAAGATGCTAATCGAGACAAGACAATAATTACAAATTATAAGCTTAAGCAAAAAGAAATCTGTTATACTTACTCTGATCTGGCAGTAGGTCTCTTTAAGTCTGTTAAGCATCAACAATTCTACAGGCTTTGCCAGAACATCGGTACGAATAGGTGGCCAAGTTTGATGATGCCTCTGAGTCCACAGAAGGCATCTTGATATATCCTGAAAGAGTACCCATCATATATGCACGTTGTGGCAAAGAAATCACTAGCATACAGGAATCACAAATAGGTAAAGACGGAAGAACCAGCCCAGAAACTATTAAAAACAAATCAAAGTATGAACTTTCACAATTTCATGAAGACAACCAGAGAAAAAATCGAAAGCATGTAAAGCACTTATAACAGTTAAATATCCGCTCTTTTAAAAAGTAAATGAGTAAATACCCAGAATTAGAATCCACACCTCTCCACCAAAACGTAATGTCATCTGCGTAGTAGGTAGAGCAACTCCATCCTGAACATAAACACACATAATTAATAAAGGTTTTTTACATGAATATGTGTAGAGGACCACATTTAGAAGTAATAGCATAATTTCTATACTTTAGACAACATCTGATTATTGAATAATTACCCAATAATGCAATATATGTATACATATATCCTTCTTCTGCTACAAACCCCAAGTGAAAAACAAAAGTATAATTTTTTTGGCAACAGCCAATAACTTTCTCAAATAGAAACACATCGGTTGGCATCTACAATAGTAACAACACTGATGGTTTTGAAATATGTCATCTGTGTGGGAGTGCTGACGGCAGTGACCTTATCTTGGAGCTTGTGATGAGGCAGTGTAGTAACCGAGGATAGAAATGGCAACTCAGAGTAATGGTGAAATGATAGATAGAGGGGTAATGGTTGTGATATTTATGGTGATGATGGTCCACGTTATGACATGGTAGAGGTGGGGGAGGGGAGAATGACAGTATTGTTCGTGATGGGTGTCGAGGCTGGTTATGATGTTCTTCATTTTGTGGGAGTGTCTCTGCTGGTGGTGCTGGTAGTAGTAGTAGTGACTAGTGACAACAATGATGAATATGTTGATAGTTGGTTAGGCGATTATGATGGCACAACTAAAGTGGAAAAATTTCTTCTTTAAGCCTTTCACTACAATAAGATGGTTTCTCATTCCCTGTGAAGCAATTTTTCCAGTTTACAGAGGTCTTTTATAAGTTAAATGGAACTATAGTGCATTTTTTTCCCAGATGTCAAACAAGTGGATAAAGGATTCCATCAAGTGAATGTCTTTACTTACTTTGCCTATTAATACCGTGTACATTTGCAGAACTGCCCATAAAAAAGAAGCATGTAAAACAGAAATATCACCTCAATGCAGATTACTGACGTCGT
This sequence comes from Cornus suecica, assembly GCA_963922005.1. NCBI lineage: Eukaryota > Viridiplantae > Streptophyta > Magnoliopsida > Cornales > Cornaceae > Cornus > Cornus suecica. The sequence continues at coordinate 52,951,624 of OY998247.1, forward strand.
CTGAGCACCCATATTTACAACACATGCTGTAGATAATCCGTTCCCAAAAACTGCCGCAAGACCTTCCTGTATAAACCCTTGCAGGTATAAAACACAAGAAATACAAATATACAAAAGAGACTTCATATAATGAAGAAATTCCAAGGGGTGGTTAATCTGCACCAGAGGATATTCTAAAAGCAGGTAAAGCAACCAATCTATGATGGAGATGTCCAGAACAAATGCTACCACTAATGAGACCATATAAAGAATTAAAATTCTGAATTACAATTATATATATACAAACACACACACACACACACACACACACATGAAGCAAAAAGGATTTAGCATTGATACGCCACTTTATGGCATCATTCTTATAGAGCATCAATTGGCAAATAGATAAATGAATATGCATATAAATCTTCAAATAATTATCTTTAAAGCTAAGAACTTCAAGGTACAAGCACAATAAACAAAACAAATAAATTTTTAACAATTTCAAAAGTAAAAAATGTAACGCATTAAGCATTCTCGAAGAAGAAACTTTGAAAGGCAAGGATACACTACAACAACTTGTAGGTCTAGGTTGGGTGGAGGGTCGGAATTGTAAATCTATAGAGGAAAAAATAAAGTTTTTGGGTTCTCTTGGCCCCTAGGGGCTTTTTGTACATGGGACGCACTCCCCGTTTGGGTGCTTTTTCTTTTATAAAATACTTATAAAAAAAAAAAAAAAAAACCTGTAGGTCCAGAAAATATACATTACGGTTTTAATGGGCCACAAGTGGTAAGCAAGCCATTCAAAGGTTGCCAAATTGCAAGGAGATTGACAGTAGAAAGACAACCAGCTTTCCAAAATAACAGTAGAAAAACTTATATATCTTATCCATGAGAATGATATAGATATGCCTTAAAAGGATAACCATAGTCAAATCCTCATACTGGATAATCTAAGGCGAAGAAATTTGACTATGGTTTATTGGTACTTTATGTGCAAGAAAGATGGTGAGTCAGTAGATCATCTCCTCCTTCACTGTCCTATTGTTTATTGACTCCTGGTGGTGTTGGTTGGTTTGTTTGGGTGCAGTGGGTCATGCTGCGTCTATTAGAGGTGCTTTGGACGGATGTAGAGGCTGTTTTGTGAATTCTCATGCCTGTTATTTTGGAGGGCGGCTCCTCTTTGCCTTTGATGGTGCCTCTGGAAAAACCATACCAGGCATTGCTTTGATGGGTCGAGTCTCCTACTTGGTTCATCAAGGATGCCTCTATTTCTTCTCTTTTTTGTTAGGTGGAGGGTAGATATTGTACCTCCATAGAGGATAGGATAGATTGTTTGGATTCCCTTGGCCCCTAGGCCTCGGTTTGATTGTATATTTTGGGACGTACTCACCTTTTGAGCGCTTTTATATACATCTTATTCATCAAAAGAAGAAAAAGAAAAAAGATGACAACAATCAAAGAAAGGTGGACTGGCGGGCCCTCTGTAATAGCACTGTTGCAAAACACTTGACAAAGGTAAAATTGCCTTGATCATACATGGAAAATCACAGTTAGACAATGGAGAGCAAGCAAAGACCCTGTTTGGTAAACGGTCTGGTCTTTCAGGTTTTGTCTGAAAAACTAAAACAAAATCATGTTTGGCAAACGGTTTGGTCTTTCAAGTTTTGACTGAAAAACTAAAACAAAATCATGTTTGGCAAACTGTCTGGTTCCAAATAATGATCTGGTCTGAAACTGATTGTAAATATATTGGAATATAATAGTCTTTATTTTGTAATAAACTTTAAAAATAAATAAATCAAAATAGTTTTTTTTTCTTAAAGTAAGATATAATTAAATGTATATAAAAATCGGAATATAAATGTATATAGAATGTTTTAGTTACTATTCCTATTCCCAAACAACCACTATCCCTATTTTTAAAAATATCACTATTCCCAAACAGTCAGTATCCCTATTCTTAAAAATATATATAAAATTTCAAATACTCTAATAAAATAAAAATATATATAAAAAATATTATATATATATAATTAAAAAAATTGTTAAAATACATAAATAATATATAAAATGAAGCTAATACTCTAATAAAATTAATATATATATAAAATATTTTATGTATAAAATTAAAAAATATATATAAAATACAAAAAATAATATAAAAAATTCCAAAATACTCTAATAAAATTAAAGAATATATAAAAAATATTATATATATAAAATTAAAAATATTCTTATAAAATACATAATTAATATATAAAATTCGAAAATACACTAATAAAATTAAAAAAAATAAAAAAAATATTTTATATATATAATTAAAAATATATATAAAATACATAAATTCAAAATATAAAATTCCAAAATACTCTAATAAAATTTAGAAAATATATATATAATATTTTATATATCAAATACAAAAACAATATATAAAATTCCAAAATACTTAATGTAAAAAAATTAAAAAATATATATAAAATATTTCATGTATAAAATTAAAAAAATATATAAATTAAAAAATATATATAAAATACAAAAAATAATATATAAAATTCGAAAATACTGTAATAAAATTAAAATATATATATAAAAAAATATTTTATATATATAATTAAAAATAATATATATAATTAAAAATATTTTATATATAAAATACAAATCGTTTATAATTTCAGTATTAATTAATCACAAATTCAGCCAATTATAACAAGAAATCCAACATTACAACATGTAAATTTCATGTATGTGATTAATTAAAAAAATCTAAAAGGGACAGTTGTTGCCTAGTTCAACCAATTATAACAAGAAATCCACCAAATTTTCTACCTAATTACATATTCTTGATGTCCAGTGAATGTGCCTATAGATATATAGAGAGAGAGTAATAAATACTCATGTATGTATTTTCTTCTTTCATTAGGCCCACCGAACCCTAATTCAAATTACAAATATACAGCAAAAAATTTCATAGTTCCTGGACAAACATATATACTAGTGTGTATATATTAGAAATTTACAAGTACATCCATAGATACAACCATTGAGAAAGTGAGAGCAAGACGTGTGGACCAAACTCCAAACATTTGTTATACTCGGACTCATATCAAATTATGAAATTAGTGTTAGGAACTTAACAAAATCATATTAGTTATTTAATTTACAGAATTTAACAAGTATTAGCAAAGGAGAAGAAAAGATGAGGTAAATATATGTATATATATGAAAACAATTCCAAGCCCTAAAATTCAAAGAAAGCTACACACGTACCAGATCTATCATTTGTCTTCTCGTACCAGATCAAGCCTTTTCTCTTCGAAATCTACTCACTAACAGACCCAAACCCTAACCTAAAACGAAATCGGAGAAAGGGTTTGTGAGAGAGAGACGAGAGGGTCGTAGCTTCCAGAAAGGGTTTGTTTGACAAGCATGAGAGATGAAGAAGGAAGAAGTGTGAAGGCGGGTCTGGTCCAAGGCATGAAGGTGGAGAGAGAGGCGTAAAGGGGATACAGAGGCGTGAGGGAGGCTTGTCTGAAAATTTAGGGCAAAACTGATGAAAACAAGAAAAAAAATCGTCTTTGTTTATTAAGAAAATGGCCAGTCATGTTTTAAAAGTTTTGGACTAGTCTTGTCTTGAAAATTCAAGACCAACCTTCCCAAACAGAAACTAGTCTTAAAAACTAAAACAAACCAAAACTAAACCCCTAAAACCAGGTAAACAAACAGGGCCAAAACCTCATCCTGTCCTGAAACCGGGAGGGTAGCTAAGACACCGACCTCAACCAGAACATAGGAATACTTACACCACCCTACCCCATAGGTAGTTGGGAGGCATTACCATCCATATTAGAACCTTTCGCATAACAGAATTGTTGAAGAATATTATTGATGAGCGATTGAAGCCTTGACTTGATTGATTTGGTTGATTTGATAGCATAATTAGTGGGATATGATTTCTAATTCCTTACTTGTAATTGCCTATTTTATTATGACTTGTTTACCACTCCTCTCCTATATAAAGGTAGTGGTTTAATTGTAATAAATACTAAGCAATACAGAATTCTTATTTCCTCTATGTTTTTACTTTCTCATAAATTCTGACATGGTATCAAAGCCTACCGATTCTTAGTAGTTATTTTCACTTATTGTCGTCTCTGGCGGGGATGGTACTCCATCTCCCATCCCCAGCGACGATCTTCAATTAAAATATATATATATATATATATATATATAGAATATATATTATATTTTCGGTGGGATTTGCCTTTCACCCCACTAGAATTTATTTGCATCTTCGGATCAAACTTGTTTTGGATCTTCGGATCAACTCGTTTCGGTTCTTCGAATCAACTTTTTTTTGGATCTTCGGATCAACTCGTCTCGAATCTTCGAATCAACTTGTTTCGGATATTCGGATCACCTTGTTTCGGATATTCGGATCAACTTGTCTTGGATCTTCGGATCAACTTGTCTTGGATCTTTGGATCAACTCGTTTCAGATCAACTTGTCTTGAATCTTCGGATTAATTCATTTCGGTTTTTTCAGATCAAACTTGTGTTGGATCTTTGGATCAACTTGTCTTGAATCTTCGGATTTACTCGTCTCGTACTCCGGACAACTTCGTTTTAGGTTTCAAATTGGACAAACTAAGATCTCTGTGTCCAACTTGAGGGGGGCTGTTGAAGAATATTATTGAGGAGCGATTGAAGCCTTGACTTGATTGATTTGATAGCATAATTAGTGAGATCTGATTTTTAATTCTTTACTTCTAATTGCCTATTTTATTATGACTTATTTACCACTCTTTCTCTCCTATATATATAGGTAGTGGTTCTATTTTAATAAATACTAAGCAATACATAATTCTTATTTCCTCTTTGTTTTTACTCTCTCATAAATTCTGACAAGAATTAATAAGGTTAAGATAACTTTCCAAATGTTGAAATTATTCCCATCGCTTCCGTGTCAATCAAAGAAAATCACATGCAGCCCAAGTGGCAGCTCTGAATTATTAAAGAAGTGAATGTTACCTGACAACTATTGGTTCATCATTTTAGCTAGATCTTAGGTAGAGTAGTCATTTTTAAACTTCAACTAAGTACGCCGAAACGTGTAACAGAATGCATCTACCCATCTTTAGTGGAAATATAATGAAATAAGCAAATTAAGTTGTATGTGCACATGTATCCAACAACATATCAATATTATATATATATTTTTTTATAAGTAAGAAATATATAAAAAGAACGTTCAACCAGGGAGCGCCACTCATATACAAGCAAGAACAAGCCTGAGAGAACCCAAAAAAATCCAATTTCTCCTCTATGGATGTACAAAATATACCCCTGACCTAATAAAACAAAAAAGAAATAAACCTGTCTTTAATGGTGCAAATGGAGGAATCAATCCCGTCAAAGCAGCAGTGGTTGCATTCCAACCAAATGAGCCGCCAAAGACAAAGGGGCGCAGCCCTCCAAAAAACACGGGCCCGCACCAACATATCAATATCATAATAAAGTAGCAGAATCATGAATTGTGATGCACAACAATTCACGCCCTCCCTAATAACTGGAAGAAGGTGATGAAAGGCAATTTGGGTGATGTTGTTTCATGATTCTATAGGAATAAGTTAATTGTACAAGTCTGCTCATTCATACATTTTTGTTTTTCACCTATAAAGGGAACAATGTTTATAAGGATATCAACCATAAATGAGCGTGTAAACAACAGGTCTGAAAATAGGTTTTCTTTTTGTTTAGTTCAAAACATATAAAAAGTTTGTCGTGACAAATCTACTCGCATGGAAATGAAGATAAGAAATAGTTAATTTCTCAGATAAGGACAATATATGCAATCAGCTACATACACGCACGGAATAAAAGCACCATATACTTGTCCCTGAAGAAAAACTACAATATCAATAAATAAAATTCATCCAGCCCAGAACTAACATCATATTACAAATTTCAACTAACAGGAATTTAGTTCGAGGGTATCCCACCTGGTGGACTACTGCTGTGCTAAACTGTAAGTCTCGCAACACAAGAGATAACAATTCCTTTATTTCTGTTTATAACGAGAAAACATTAGTGAATGATGTTGGTGCAATAGATCTATCCAGTCAGTTTTATATGACATGCATGAAGATATAGAAAGAATCACAGTTGGGGAAGAGAAAACAGTAAAAGAGAAGCCCGATCATACATGCACCTTGTAGCAAGCACCAATTTAAAAAAAGATTAGTCTCCAGAATTGTAATGTAAGTATTCCATTAAACATTCGAAGGATCTTGAATGGCACATCCCAAATTAAAACCCTCTATACAACAAATTCTTCATAAAGATAATAGGATTTGTCAATTCCTTTAGTGAATTCAATTAATCAGAGAGTAGATATTTAAATTCCACTTCAGCAACAGGCTATAACCAAATCTTCAGCCGTAGAAGGACAAACAATATAACAATTGCCCTGACAATTGTTTAAGTTATAATATAACGCATTCTTAAATTTATTTGCAATCTTATACATGTTTGTTTTGTAAGAAAGAGAAGGGAAATCCTTACCTCCCCCTTCCTCTTAGCTTCCTGTCAATTTTGTGAAATTTATGACATCTAAGCCTGGTATTGAATATAATACAAATATCTAGAATTGTTGATACACATTACTTTCAACTATTGCCTCCAACAGTTGATTCCCAAATCAATGTTAGTGAAAATTTCTTCCATTAAGTCGTCTACAGTAATTTTTAGTCATTGAGAGATATTTATTATACTTTTATGTTCTGTATGACTATTGCCTTAAGATTTGATTTCTAAATCACTGCTTGGTGGTTTACTTGAATATCATTAGCTAATAGGATCACTAAGAATCACTTTTCATCACAGTCAATAATGGTGATCTTGCTGCAGCATTATTCATCTTTAAGACTTACATGCAACTCAAAATAGCAAGTAGTATTTTTTGGTGGATGTAGCAGAATTATTGCCAATGTTTTTGGCATAATGCAACATATACTAACCAATTTTAAAGGTACTTTCAGGTCTTGTTGCAGTGTTATCTATAGACCTTTTGGAGACTATAAATCCACAAATGTTAGTTTAATAGTTCTTTGTTGCATACGTGAAAGAATACCAGCCAAGAAAGATCGCAATCGCGACCATCATTTTTGACACACCAAAGCAACGAAAAGACCTACAATAATCTTTCTGGAAAAAATAAAATAAAAAATAACTATAAGCATTAGCATACCACGATTATCAAATGTTTCTGGCACTACAAGAACAACAGAGTACATGTTCCTTTCACTGTGAGGGATATGAAGTTTCTCTAACAAAATCCAGTCCCAAATGGCATGCAGATCTTCAAATACCTGCAGAAAAGGCAACACATATTGAGAGGCCCAATACTTTGTTAGTACCCAGAAACAATACACGTACAGACACAAAGAACTATTCCGAGTCACCCAATGATTACAAAATATCTTTTATTTTTGGGGGAAGGGGGCAAGGGACATGAGAAGGGGCAAATTAAAATAAATATATGTAGTTCACATTTTCTTGTAAATTGAAGATTTTACTATCTAGTTTTGTAATGGGATAGAGATGCAGTCTGAGTCTTTTACTTCGGCCAGTCACTGGTGTCATAAACTCCAAACAAATCCTCTGTCCTCTTCTTCAGTTTCTATTGTTTCTGTCCATCTGGGTTTTTGAGCTTGACTATGAAATCCTTTCGGGATGTGGCAAAGTTGCATGTTTATTTCAGGGAGGTTCTGCTAATGTTGCCAAACCCTTTAGAGGTCCCTCGATCTATCTAGATGATGATTCAGTTGGGAAACTCATAGAGGCTCTGCGGTCTTCTTTGTTTGTTTGTTTGTTTTATAATGAAGTGGGTGATAGGAACCATATTGCTGATTGGGCATCACAGGCTTGGCATCTCTCTTTTGGGGTTAAGAGTTTCGCCTCTTCCTGATTCCCTACTCCTTTTCCAATATCGATCCCGCACAAAGGCAAGCAGGGTTTTGAGAAGGGCTGCCGTGACTTGGGTACTGCCAGTTTGGATGTATGGAACTCAGCGTGGGGTCTTCTGGTGTGTTGAAGGGGATGGGGTTAAAAAGAGGGCTGTGGTGTTCCTCTACATCTCTGGTGTCATGCCTTGCTCATGACCTTCGGGGATCTTTGGGTAGGTTTGTATGGGCTGATGCTGACGAGTCTCGCGACGCAGATTGCTCAAATTATAGTGTATAACGGCACTGATTGTCCCTCGGCAGTTTTTCATTCATCACGAACGCCTCTGCTATAAGGTCGCTGTATGGGAAGAGAAACCCCCAGAGCTTGTGCCGACAACCAAGAGCTTTGACACTGGGAATCTGCTGAAGGAGGCGGATAGATGAGTGGAGTTTCAGAGAGTTCATATATGGGTGAGAGGCAGAAGACGAAGATCCTTTCACGTATCTGCAGCAAGTGGGTCAGTGGATTCTTATGGAGGGATACGTGGTTGGCATACAAGGCTTAAAAGGGAGCACAGGTTTTTGGATAAGAAAGGACAGGACGCTTCAAATGTTAAAATTACGCCACTTCTTACATTTGGAAGGCACGTAACCCTCTCTCCCCTCATCTTGGACCAGGCCGCTTGGGAGGACTTCTATTGCTGATGTGTTCTCACAGGGCGTTGGCCCAATAAGACTTCTCACCGATCTCTCCTTTCTTCCTGGATTCAGCCTCATGGGACGATGTGTTGGTTAATGCAGGCCAACAGGAATTTAGCCCTAGGAAGGTTACACGGATCGACGAGGTCAGGCTTCTGACCCACCTTCTAGTTCTAATTTAATAGTGACTCAATACCTCGTGGGGGTCATTCATTTCGATTCTGGGCTTCACTCTCTATCAGTCCCGACAAGAACAACCATTGCTGGAGATCTGAACATTGGTCACTGTGTTGAAGATTTATGGGACAAGTCTCATGGGCCTGTATAATGCAACTCTTTTGGGCCTATTCAACTTAATCTGGATTTCTATTTCAGAAGATGGCTGCACAACAGTGGTTATTAATGGTGAAGTTGGGAATCAGTGTATATAAGAGATGGATTTTTGTCAAACTAAAAAAAGGCATGTTTTATATGAAGGCAATGAACCAGGACCAAACCTATATATACAAATTATCGCTAGGGAATCCACTGTTACCCGCTTCAAAGCTTTGGTGTGTTGGTCATGGGACGCTGCTGCTGATTGGCATAAGGTCTGCTGAAGCTCTATGCTGACACTCGTCTCTACTGTGAAAGAACTAAGTCTGGGTCCGATGCTGATGTTAATTGATGGGGTTGGCATGGAGGACAACACTCCATGTGTTTGTGAAGACGAAAATCTGTTGTTCAGGATGATTTGAGCGTGCATATGGTTTCAACAGGAGGGATGTTGGACACCAAGTCCGAGTGGCTTGATGGCAGGCTGGTCAGGTAGACTAATAGTTTTGATGATGGGCTGAGCTGTGATGTATGAGACCAGGGGGAGGGAGTTCTTACACCATGGGAAGGAGTGGATGGTCAAGATTTGGGTTTTGATCATTTGACTGTGGTGCGACCAGAAGGATTTCGGGTAGGAAATTCTGGGAATGGGCCTGAAAATCAGGGGAAGAGGGGGTTATGGAGCACATCAGGAGTACGAGGGATACGCCGGGAGTCTCTTCTCAAGGAATGAGGAGCAGTTCCTGCTCTTTCTCTAAGCAGTAGGGGAAGAAAGGGATGAAGGAATGGCATAAAGTTCACCAGGGTGGGTAGAAGGAAGAAGGTACCCTCTTAGAGAGGAGAGAGGAAACTTATTATCTCTGAAGTGAACTATGAGGGAAATAATGGTATGGGAGGAGAGGGAGAGGCAGGCACGGAGCCACGTTTATGGCTTAGGGGGCAATTGACCCCCATTAATTAAATTTTTTATATATATATATTTATAATACTAATTCAAGTTATTTTTAAGGGGTTTATTGAAAAAAATTATATTTGACCCCATTAAATTCTTTCAAATTTTTGCTTATTGCCCCTCAAGTTCAAAGATTTGAATAAAAAAATTTAAAGGTAAAATTATTAGGCAAAAAAATAAAAATACCTAAAAATTATATCTAATATATAAATTAATTTAACAAATATTTAATGGGAACCCTAGTTCCTAATCTATTTAACCCAACAGACCACAACAAATTAACCCAACCCAAAATAACTTATAATTTAATTAAAGCCTACAATTCACTGCTTAGAATTAAAGCCCAACCCAAAATAACAATTTAATTATTTACCCTAACTTGTATTTTGAATGAATTATCAATGTATTTTGAACTATTTTCATTATTTTTTTTAATGTATTTTTCACTTTTAAAGATTGTCCCCCAATGAATTTTTTTCTGGCTCCGTCCCTGGGGAGAGGGGTAGTGGGAGATATTGAGGGAGGAGGAAGGGGGAGGAAATGTAATTGTTTCCTCATGAAGCTACAAACCATTTTTTGGAATGTTGATAGTCTTCATGCCTCGGACAAGAGGAAGAAGGTGGAGTTGGCAATGATATAGTAGAGGAAGCTCACGTCGTGTGCTTGCAAGAGACAGTGATTTAATATCAGATAGGGTGTTAAGAGTCTCTGGGGTTGAAATTATTGAGTGGGAGGCTCTACTAGGGACAGTGGGGACCATGACCACCCCCCCCCAACAACAACTTTTTTCAAAACAGTTTTTAGTACCCTAAAAAGTAATATATTTATGCATATGGCCCCCCAATATTTTTCAAAATTCCCTCCAGTAACCTACAAAAATATATACTTGTATATAAACTCTAGGGGTTATTCTAATGAAATATGTTCCATTAATAAAACCCCAAACACTAAATTTCTGAAAAATCTCAAAGGAAAAGAATACTAAAATAATAATAACGAACAGAAAAAATCTCTAATTTCATTTGTCTTTACCACCTCTCCATCGTAATAGTGGCCATGTGGGCTTCAAGCTCTCAGACTTTACCCGGTTCTTCATCAGTTGCTCTTCTGAAGATCCCTCTGTGGCTCTGTCAAGCCTTCCTACTTATTATCTTTCACTCTTTTAGATTCCTTCTTCAGTGAAAGATAGAGAGGCTCCAACAGAACTTTTTATAGGGTGGAGTGGGTTAGGAGGAGTTCAAGTAGTACCTTGTCTGTTGGGAGCAAGCTTGTATGCCTATTCAGTTGGGCGGAGGTTGTTGCCCTTCAACAGGGATCTTCTTGGCAAGTGGTGTTGGAGATTTGGTGGTGAGCGCCATAGGTTGTAGAGGGAGGTATTCCAAACAGCTTTGAGGAGAAGAGAAGTGGAAGGCGCTCACGCGATGTTATACCAGCTGGAGGCGTTGGTGTCTAAAAGCTCTTTCAAAAAGGTTGGAATAAATCCTCTAAGCACATCCAATTCATTCCCAATGCAGGGGTACTTGTTTGGGTAGAATGTATGGTGCTATGATTGCTCCTTGATTCAACATCTTTTGATGGATACGAATCTTCCATGGGGCTTTGAAATAGCATTGCTAGTTGTATTCTTTTAAATGTCTTTTCTGGAGGGTTATTGGGGAGAGAGTTGATTTTTTGGGTTCCTTAACTACTTGGGTTTTTTTTGGCTTCGTTGTTGTGTACTTCCAAGAAGCATTCCTCCTATGAAGGGTGTTAAATACATAATTACTTATTAAAAAAGAAACAATATATAGTTAGCATTAACTGTCACAACATCTCTCTCTCATAATTGACAAGCTAATGAATGGCGGAAAATATGGTACCTGTTGCATAGGATAGTGTTGAGAAATATTAAAGTGACCTCGGCGAATAGGACGGCGTAAGCAATATGGCTCGGTAGGGGATATTCTTAGTGCTTCCTCACCACAAATATACTCCCGGAACTTACACTCACCTGAACCAAGCTCCTTGCCACCAGTAACTTCCTGCTGGTCCAAGCGCTCATTGCTTCCACCTTTACTCGATGAACTTCCTGTATTAAATGAGGTATCATTGATTTAATACCTAATGTATGAGTAATCTCAAAATACCAGCATCAATTTAAGTATCAGGTTGCAAGCCATAAATTCACAAACTATATAATTATGATGAATCAAGGATCCATCAGAATAATGATAACCAGAGAATGCAGCTCGCTTTCGTTATAACATATTTTTTTCCGATAACCAAGGTGTCCGGGGCTTTAACCCTACTAATCCACAGGAGCCATGCAAAGCAACCCCCCACACGGTTCTAGTAAGGGGTCGGACTATGTCTGCGGTCATGGCCCTAACAAGTTGTTTGCACCAAGTAGGAATCGAACATGAGACTTAATGCTTCATGAGGCACAAAGTCTCGGGTCTTTTCCAACTACCCGTTCGGTTAACATCGTTCCGATAGAACTTAAAGTACTAGTGCCTAAGCAATGCGATGAACAGAATGGCTGGAAGATGTACTCCATCCTAAAATACAAAATAGTAGGTGTTGAAGAATATTATTGAGGAACTAACTTGATTGATTTGGTTGATTTGATAGCATAATTAGTGGGATATGATTTATGAATCCTTAATTGTAATTGCCTATTTTATTATGACTTGTTTATCACTCCTTCTCCCCTATATATATTGTTGGTGGCTCTATTGTAATAAAATACTAAGTAATACAAAATTCTTATTTCCTCTCATAGATTCTGACATGGTATCAGAGCCTACCGATTCTTGGTAGTTCTTTCCGCTTATCGTCGTCTCTGCCAGGGATGATACTCCATCTCCCATCCCTGGCGGCGATCTTCAATTAAAATATTTATATATATAGAATATATATTATATTCTCGGTGGAATTTGTCTTTCACCCCACTAGAATTCATTTGGATCTTTGGATCAAACTTGTTTTGGATCTTCGGATCAACTTCTTTTGGATCTTCGGATCAAACTCGTTTCGGACCTTTGGATCAACTCGTTTCGGATTTTCAGATCAACTTGTCTTGAATCTTTGAATTAACTTGTTTTGAATCTTCGGATTAATTCGTTTCGGTTTTTCGGATCAACTTGTGTTGGATCTTTGGATCAAATTGTCAATTTTCGGATTTACTCGTCTCATACTCTAGATAACTTCGTTTTCGCTTTCAAGTTGGACAAACTAAGATCTCCGTGTCCAACTTGAGGGGGGTTGTTGAAGAATATTATTAAAGAGCGAACTTGATTGATTTGGTTGATTTGATAGCATAATTAGTGGGATATTATTTCTGATTCCTTAATTATAATTGTCTATTTTATTATGACTTGTTTACCACTCCTTCTCTCCTATATATATTGGTGGTGGTTCTATTGTAATAAAATACTAGACAATACAGAATTCTTATTTCCTCTCTGTTTCACTCTCATAGATTCTGACAGTGGGAAAAAGAAATAAAGAAAAATGAGAGAGAAAGAGAGGTGGAAAGAAACATTGCAAATCTTAACCATGACAAGATCGAGAAATATTTCTAATTGGGCAGTTAAATTTTTTTTTTTTGATAAGAATTTTATAAAAAGGCACCCAAACGGGAAGTGCGTCCCTTCAACAAAAGACTCCTATAGGCCAAGAGATCCCAAAAACTCTATTTTCTCCTCTAAAGATTTACAATTGTGACCCTCCACCCAACTAAACAAACAAGATATAAAAAAATCTTTTATCACACCCGTAGGGGACTCTACATCCTCAAAACAACACCTATTACGTTCCATCCATACACTTCACCATAGACATAGGGAAGCCACCCGACAAAAAAGCCGAGCATGCGAACTAATCGGTGCACTCCTCCAGGAGGTTAACACATCACGAACCGAGGCCGGCATCACCCACTGAACGCCGAAGAGACAAAAAAGAAGGCACCAACAGTCATAGGCAATCGGACAATGCAAAAGAAGGTGATCTATGGATTCACCATCCTATTTGCATAGGAACCGATTGACCAAAGACATACCTCGCCGACTCAAGACGTCCAACGTGAGAATACGACCCCAAACCACCGACTATGTGAAAAAAGAAACCTTGAGAGGGACCTTCGATTGCCAGACTGCCTTCTAAGGAAAAGACACGTCCGCCCTGGTCGAAAGACTACCAAAGTATGAAGAGACAAAAACGCCGAGAAGGAGTCGACCGCTAAAACAAGGAGTCCGATCCACCACCGATAGTTTGGGAATACAAGAGCTCTAACATATCAAAAACCTCAACCAACTCCCAATCCTGAAAGTACCGCACAAAACTGACATCCTACACTAACGTCCCGATATCAAGATGATAACAGTCGGCTACTGAAGCATGACAATCCCGAGAAATCCTAAACAACTGGGGGAAAGAAAAAGCAAGAGAGCCCTCTCTACACCACCAATCCGTCAAAAAACCAACACAACGGCCATTCCACACCCTGAAACTAGTAAAAGGGGCGAAAGAATCCCATCCCTACCGGATGTCTTTTCAAACTCCCACCCCTCAACAACCCCTGACCTCATCAGAACACCAACCGCCTCTAGCCTCGCCATAGCGACAGGCAATCACCCTTCTCCACAGACAGTCCCTCTCGGCCCTGAAGCGTCACAACCACTTTCCTAAAAGAGCCTTATTAAAAGGCACCAGACGACGGATACCCAACCCTCCATCCTGAAAGGGGAGGCAAACCGCCTCCCACCGCACTAAAGAGATAGATTGTCTCTCCCTACAACCACCCCACAAAAACTGTCGTTGAATCCTCTCTATCCGCTGCGCTACACCGCGGGGGATCCATAGAGTGACAACACATACGTAGGAAGATTGGATAGCGTGCTCTTAACCAAGATAAGTGTTCCCCCCTTGGAAAGATACTGCCACTTCCAACCCATCAAACGCCTCTCCCCACGCTCAACCACCGAATCCCAACAATCCTGTCTCTGCCCTAAAAACCCCAAAAGCAAACCCAAGTAAACCGAAGGGAGCAGACCAGCCCTGCAACTAAGGGCTGAAGCTAATATCGGCACATTACCCACCTCACCTACCGGGAACAAAGAGCTCTTGCTAGTATTAATCTTCAAACCGAAGACGGCCTGAAAATAAATCAAAATACACTGTAGATACCACAACTGTTCCTCATCGGCATCACAAAACACTAAAGCATCATCGACAAATAGCAGGTGCAAAACATCCACAAATTGAGTAGCAGCATCACCCACCCTGAAACCGCGAAAAAGACCCAACTTCGTGGCTCGAGACATCATCCGACTAAAAGCCTCCATCACCACCAAGAAAAGGAAAGGGGAAAGAGGATTCCCCTGCCTCAACCCACGAAAACTCCCAAAAAAGTTGGAGGGGGATCCATTCACAATCACTGAGAAACGAGCAGAAGAAATACAGAACTGAATCCATCTACGCCACCGCTCCCCAAAGCCCAATCTCTCCAACATATACATAAGGAAACCCCAATGCACATGATCGTACGCCTTTTCCACATCCAGTTTCACCAAAACCCCCGGAGTACCACTCTGTATCCTAGCGTCCACCACCTTGCTAGCAATGATAGCCAAGTCCAAAATCTGGCAGCCCCCAATGAAGGCATTCTGTGAATCCAAAATAACCCCATCCAGTACAACACGCATCCTAAATGAAAGGACCTTTGCAATCAACTTGTACACACACCCAACTAGGCTAATAGATATGAAATCCATAATATCTTTCGTCCCCCCTGAAAGTAGCATTAAGCGACTTCACAAAACAATCATCCTCATAAAAATCACTAAAAGTCGTCATCACCTCCTCCCGAATAGTAGGCCAACACTCTAGAAGAAAACGCATAGAGAACCCATCAGGACCAGGGGTTGTCCCCATTACACAGCTTCAACGCCCTTAACACCTCTTCCTCCGAGAACGGAAGCTCCAGCCTATCCCGATCCCCCTCATCAATGGAATCAAACATAAGACCATCCAGATTCAGCCTCCAACTCTCGCTCTCAGTAAACAATCTCTGATGGTACAAAGGAATCCCCACACGGATCTCCTCCTCAGATGAGAGCAAAGAACTTTCCACAGTCAAGCTCCCAATAAAGTTTTTCCTC
This sequence comes from Cornus suecica, assembly GCA_963922005.1. Classification (NCBI taxonomy): domain Eukaryota; kingdom Viridiplantae; phylum Streptophyta; class Magnoliopsida; order Cornales; family Cornaceae; genus Cornus; species Cornus suecica. Next base: position 52,967,655 of record OY998247.1, read on the forward strand.
CTTCGAGCGATGAAAGAATTTTGTGTTTCGATCCCCTTCCTTCAACCAAATAGCCCGAGATTTTTGCCTCCACGAGATCTCCTCCTGAATAGCAATCTCCTCAATATCCGACAAACACTGCGCCCTCCTCAATCTCATACCCTCATCCATCCCCCTGCTCAAATCAGCTTTGTCAATGTGACCAATCTCGGCCAATAGCACATTTCCAACGCCACTCCAAATTACCAAAAACCTCCTTGTTCCATGTGATAAGATATGACTTCAAAGAACACAGTTTTGAAGCCAAAACAAAACTCGGAGAACCTGGTCTAACAGGACACGCCCACCACTCCAACAATCGCTGTTGAAAATCCTTAGCCATAAGCCACATGCTCTCGAACCAGAAAAGAGATTTCCCTGTAGAGATACCCCCACAATCCAAAAAAATAGGGACATGATCCGAAGTGAAACGAGTGGCAATAGTCTAAATAACACCTGGAAAATGCTCCTCCCAATCACCAAATACCAAAAACCGATCAATACAGGAATAAGTCATAACCTCTCTGCAACTGGACCAAGTGAAAGCCGCGTCGGTAAGCGGAAGATCATGTAACTATGACCTATCAATGAAATCAGAAAAGTCAGTCATAGCCTTAGTCCACCGATCGCCAGAAAATCTTTCCGAAGGCGTTCGAACAACGTTAAAGTCCCCACCCACACACCAAGGTAAACGCCACACCTCCCTAACCTCACCAAACTCATCCTACAGCACCAGCCTCACCCCATCATCCACGGGCCCATAAACACCGAAAAACACCCAACAGAAACCATCCTCCACCATCGAGAAGGAGCATGAGATCGAGAAACGACCCATACGTGAACCCCGTAACGATATCTATCTCCTGTCCCATATCACAATCACACACCTCGAAGCACCTGTCGAAGCCAAACGGTTAACAAAACGGTTACCCCACAAACTTCGAACCACTCTATCATTCATGGCACCCATCTTCGTCTCTTGCAAACAAACAACATACGCATTCCACTTTCCAAGTGTTAACCTAACAATCTTCCGTTTTTCCGGGCAATTAATACCCCGGACATTCCACGATACAATACGCAACTTCATTTGGAAACAATGCAAACACCCTCATCCTTCATTTTCCCCCCACTCCTTTCCCCTTTTCTACCCCGCCCTCCACCACACGACCTATCATAATTCACGGAACAAAATAAATTATGCAGCTCCCTTTCGCCATTCCAATAAGAAGATGAGTGATGAACAACCATAGTTCTTTCCGCACTACCATCCTCTTCCTCCTTATCCTCCACTAGAGCCAAAATCAAGTCTTCCCCTTTTGCTTCATTACACCCAAACTTAACCCCCACTATATTGGCAACCTCCACAATGTTACCCATCACCCACCTGTTAGGACTAAATTTTGAACAATCAACCGCCACAGGCACCGCATTCTCCAACACCTCCATATTATTCAAACCATCCATATTGGCTTCCAACTCAACACTTTCATTACCACCCAATACCATATCCAAACACCCCTCCTTAGAAATGTCACAATCTTCCAAACCTAAATCATTATCACAAACACCATAAAGACAACTATCAATATCACTAGGAAGAATACCCTACTCACTATTCGAAACCACATCACCCACAGACAAGCACTCTGAATCAACCATCGACATCAGCTCACTCTCCAAACCGAAACCTTCGTCATTCAAAGCACTTGACTCCAACACCGGCCCATCCCTATATATCACCTCATGAACCGACTCAACCCCCATACCATCGCAACAGCTATGCCTCACCACCTTACCAACCTTCATCCCCATCTCTCTGAAACGAAGAAGAAAGGTTCAACGTCCCCGTCGCCGGAGAAATCAACGAGACATTGTCTCTAGCTTTACCTTTATCAACTACCTTTATCAGCCCTGCTGCTCCACGGAACCACCCACTGAAGGCGACCTCCGGCAGAGACCACCCGAGTCGTTCCTCTCCGAGACCCCACCACCGACGGCGACGCCACCTTACTCGGCCTTCTTCGAGAAACCAATCAAAAACCCTCGCCATCAACACAGTCCCTTCCCCTGCCCTTTGTCTTCTGCAAAACATGCGTGAAAACACCATTCGACTGACTCAGTCGTGTCACCTCTGTAGGCGACCTACCCACCACCGAAATCGGCTCCAAAAAACGAGTTGGCCTCCCCAAATTACGACTACTTCGGCTGCCATACAAACCCGGGTTCGGGTTGTAACCCGGATCACAACCTATACCCATACCCGCCTATGATGGAGCTCCAAATTATCGCCCCACGATCTGACCCAATTCAAAAACTACTTGGGCCCAGCCCAATAGGATAGGCAGGCCGAAAATTCCTCTGCTTAAAAAGGTGGCCCATTCCACCAAGCCCACCCCTTCTGGCCCAACTCTGATTGGGATAGCCCACACTTCCTAGCCCACCCCTATTGAATTGATGATCCCGAAACACATGTGAGGCACGTGCATTAGCGGACAACGAATTTGAAATTGAAGATTTGAAAAGGTGGTGGGCCTAAGGTGGACCCCACCCCCACCTACCCTCTCCACGTGTCGACACCCCATTAGTGCTCCCATTCCTCCCCACAGCATCACGCTCCTTCACCAACTCATCACGCGTCTCACCTCCACGCGCCCACCTACCCCTATCATCCACCGTAAAAAACCTGGCATCATATTTCCCATCCGTACAATCATTAACTGCAACCCTAGATCCATGCCGCCTCACCGGAGAAGACGACCGAAACGGCGGTCGAAGATAGCATCGATCGGCGGCAATCCACCGGCGAAGCTCTGTTCCTTTCTTCGAACCTCCCGAATGCAAAGCCACCCATTCATCCTTTCGAAACACCATCGACCCAAAGCCCCCTTCCAAGCTCTGGGTTGTCGGCACCACCATCGGCGGCCAATCATCCACCATCGAAATGCAAAAACATAGCACCTCGTCATGAATGAAGATGAATGGTGGACTAATCTTGCCGACGGCTACAAGAATGACCACCTTATCCGGTTTAAATGGATTTACTCTCTCCAAACCTCCGTAACCTCCACACAAATTACCCACCTTCTTAAAAAGCCCCAAACAACAAAGATAGAGAGGAATACCCTTGAGAACAATCCGGCGCGTATCCCTCAATTGCCATGGCTTCGCCGCCCCTATCCAGTAGACCACACATCCAAAGTGAGACGTCTTTACCCCCAATCACGTCGACCAAAGTTCAAGACCTTCATAGCCACCGTCTTTGAAGGAAAGCAAAAGAGGAGAGCTCCATCACTGAGATATGACACAGAGAAGCCCGGTGATACCCTTCATGCTCTCTTGGCCCACTCCTCAATCTTGTCCACCTCTTCTTCCGCCACCACGCCATCGAATCGGCCACCAAACATGATCTCAGGTACTCCTTTCTCTTGAATCTTCATCAATGAAAAACGAAGGCCCTCTTGGAGGACATGCTTCTTTCACCTCCCCTCCCCAAAAAAATGAAGGCAAACTAGCAACCTCAAGATAAGAGCTCACCATAATAGACCAAGAAAAAGAGTAGAAAACAAAAGGTGTATGGAAAGGATGCCGGCAAGATGCCGGCAACCTCAAGAAAGCACTCCAGTCATAAGATACGGGGGCTAAGTTTTATGAGGCCTGCAATATAGAATAAATGAGATTTTGTCCTAATCGGCAACTCCAAACGAAGAAATGAGATCTTATGCAACAAAGTGAAAACTGAAAAGCAGGCCAAGCTGTAAGGTATGGAACCGCTATACTGATACAGAGGATCACAACATATGGAACGGTTTTAAGCAAAACTATGTTAAAGATTGTCATGCGCAGGCCCTTTCTTCCCCTCTCCTGGAAATATGTATGCCAAGGCCTGGTTTCTTGTAGCAAACATGGTCATCACTCAGCTACCAAGACCATATACTTGAAGGACAAACTTGACCGAGCCGAGGATAAATTAAGCTTCAATAGATTTATACCCATGGCCTTCTATATAAATGTATAGTAATTGATATATACTTGTGGACTCCAAGCTGAGAGGGGTGTTGCATGCGATCTATAAGCTTGACATTGAGAAGGCTTACCACCATGTGAGCTGGGAATTTTTGTTGTACATGCTGCTAGAGAAGATGGATTTTTGCGAAAGATGGAGGAGATGGGTTCTGTTTTGCATTTTCACAATGAGGTTCTCAATCTTGATGAATACCACTGGTAGGTTTTTTTGCACTTTTGAGGGGCTTAAGGCAGCGGGACTCATGGTCCCCCTTACTGTTCCTTATTACAATGGAGGCATACAGTAGACTATAAAGTGGACTGTGGATCACGGATATATTAGAGGCTTCAAAATGGGTTGGAACCCCACTGGCCAAATGGAGATTTACCCATCTTCTTTTTACTAGTGATACCCATGTATTATGTGATGCGGATGAGGCTTAATTAAGGTTTCTTCACTGCAGGCTGTGTTTGGCTTGAAGATCAATCTTGGTAAGAGTGCTCTGTTCTGGCAGGGGAGAGAGCTCCTGTGGCTGACATTCTAGGCTGTGAGACTGGAGCATTTCCATTGACATATCTATGTTTATTGTCGGGCACGCTGTCGAGGAGGGTTGCTATATGTGACCGTCTATCAGTTTGTGAGAAGACTTGGTGGAAGAAGCAATACATTTCGGAAGAGAGGATATTACTATCATGAGTAATACCTTTGGCATCTTCTAACCTAACTTCCTAGCTTTGTCCCAAATGTTAACTTCAGTGGTAAAGAAGAAGCTGCATGTGAAGTCCTTAAGGCTGGTATTGGGAAGTAATTTAAGTATCACCTAGTGATTTGGCAGCTGTGCAAGCTGATTCAGACAGAAGGTTGGGCATTAGGAGTCTGGACATGGTAAACAGATTGTTAGCAACGTTCGGGGAAACGAGGCACAAGCTAAGGAGGAGGTGTTATATTTACGAGATCCTCGAGAAATAACTGTGATAATGACCTTGCTATTTATTCTCCAAGAATAGCAAAACTAATTGACAGTAAGCATCCCTATATATATTGGTAGACAAAAATGAAAGGCACGAGGCTCCACTACTGTAAAGAGAATATATTTTTTTCGTTTAGGCTCGGTAAAACGTAAAGAAAGCTTCCAAATGCCTCTCTTTTTTTCTTTTTTCTTCTTTTTGTGTATGAATACCGTCAAAACAAGAGAATATAGCAAGATAAGTCACGATGAGACTCATATTGACAATATTTTATTTGTAGTCCACATACATTTACCATTTCCTTTTCATGTGCTCCTCTCTGGTCCATCTTTTGTCACTAAAGTATGACTCAGTTCAGGTGCCCAGTAGAGGTCTGGCTAAATGTTTAAGATGATAATTTTCAACCCAGTGTATTGAATCACATACAAGTAAGTGCAACATGTCATTGAAAAAATAGAAAATACTAGTAATCACTGGATACTAAAATGTACAGATAACAAAAAAGTAGATCATCGGACAGGACAAAGGTGCGAAATTCCATTACCTAATGCTGAAGATGAATCAGAGCTGTTCTCAAACACATTGGTCCAAGTAAATGCTGCCTCTTTCCTATTATAATGTGAGCTATATCCATCAACACGTCCCATCTGCATAATAGATTCACAAATTGATAGCAGTTCTGTTGGATCTTACTTTTTTCCAGTCATAGATGAATAATTTTCCTTCAATCTAAGACTTAGGTTGGCCAATTTCCAAAACCGAGACCCGAAGTTTTAATTTTCCTTTGCCTATGACACTATGTTTCTGGAAGTTAATCGAGTTAGTTAATTGTTACTTACTATCCGAGTTTTTCATTGAGATTACATGGACTTAACAATGGTAAAAAGCTAATTTCAGCTCTCAAATCTCAAGTCCTTGCTAACTGACTTATGATTATATGCATGCGTTTATATTGCTTCCCATGTCACCGATTGCATTATAATGTACACTAAAATGCATAAAATCGAGTTTAGAAATTGTGATTCCATCCAAGGAACCTATCTATGTTGTTGTTCGAAAAACACAATCAATTGACCAGGACAACTGATCAATTCAATCTATCAGGCTGCAGTTTCCCATTTGGTTTTAAACAATAAACCGCTACTGTACTCAGTGCTAAAATCTAAAGAGCCATGCAGTTTCACAACTTGTACATAATATCATCTAAGTCGTGTTGAGAGCGTATAGTATAGCAGGTTCTATTTCTAAGATTAGCATCATCCTTGCATAAAGTGTGGAGGGATTTGATAGAGTTTGATTGCTGATAGCCGAGATATGTTAGCATAGAAACGTGTGCTCTAAGGCCGTCATTAGTAGGATTTGATCACATAATTAGTACAAAAGACATTTCTGACTAATATAAATACAAGCCTTTCCAATTGTATTCCTTCTATCACGTATTTTATCTTTGGTATAAGAGCCAAACACAAACGTTGATGGTATCATGCCAAGCGCCTGCCCAAAAGGTTACAGGTAGGCAGGATGGTATAAATGCAATCATCATCCATTCTAGAACGGTCTAGGGAGATAGCACCCACCCGGGAGAAGTTGAGTACACAAGGTGGTCTAAACACAAGATTGCGAGTTCAGGACCACCCAGTCAGGAATGGTCTGATTAGACATTGTTGATGGGTTGTTTCACGAGACACAGTCAAGATAAGACATATCCACAGTGACTTGGAGATCATGTCATAGTAAGTACGAGACATTGTTGATTATTCCATGATCCATCAGTATATCTTATATGTGTATGAAGGGAATGGTCTGAGGATACATTCTTGATATTTCCATCTCAATATCTTAAACATATGTATGAAGGGATATGGTCTAAAGAAACATTGTTGATAGTTTATCACTTGACAAGACACTTTGATTAGTGAATGGCACATCAATTTGAGAGAAAGTCATCTCCAATTAGATCTGCACTCCGCAGCTACACATTCTGATGAAAGGGGTTAGAAAGACTGTGTTTGCATATGCATTGTCCAAGTTCGGAGTCTCACATATCCATACACCAACTTGAATGGATGTGTTAGTTGAGATATATTAGCCTAGAATCACCGCACAGGGACACACTGGCACTTTAGCGGAATGCACATTTGATAATGAGGTTCTAAAGTGGTTCGAATCCTCATAGAAATTGTCAAAGATTGTGGAGGATTCCAGTATAAAGGAGAGCCTCGAAAAGAGTATAGAGAAATATGGAGAATCTAGATTGTTAAACACTTTAGCACTATACATCTTAGATATTTTGGTTTTCTCAACTGTAAATATTAGCCATCCATTGAGGAGTGCATGCCCATAAATGGCATAATCATTTCACCAAGCACCAAGAGAGTGCAAAGAACTAAGCGAAAGTGCAAGCGTGTGTAGAGCTCAAGCGTGTGAGATTACCTCGTACATATTTCTTCTTGTGTAATACAAGTGTACATTCCACTTAACAATCAAGGGCATGTGTGTAGGTCCAAGCCACCACCACAACACTCAACTCACGTGTGAGCAGCCACGAGCAAGTGTGGGGTTAGGGTACACAGCTTTTAGTTAGACCATTAGGAAAACTATAAGTTTGTGACGCTTTGATCACTTATCATTTATCACATAGATGAGTCTCTTCCCAAAGAGATTGTACATGGGTTCTTCCCAAGGACACTAAACAAAATTGTAAATAGCGATTTTATTTTATTCTTCTAAAATATAAAGAAAGCATATAATCGTCGTCAACATCACTAGACCAATATGTTTTGAAACAATTACATGTTTGTACTCACTCTAGCAAGCAGCTATCTCAAGGCAAAATGAATTTATCTATTATGAAGAACCTTACCGTTGCATAGAACACCCGTTGATTTATTATTCTTTTAGTTATCGTTATTGTCCAAGCTATATTACGTGGAATTTTATGACTAAGAAGGGTTTCGCATTGGTATGTGGCTCCTTTTCACAAAGTAGAGGCAGCATATTATAAGCAACTTGTGTACCTTCCGTGGGAATGAGTTGTTTGCCACTTCTTCATCTAGAAAAGGAATCTTCAACAGCGATGCAATCTACAAAAATAAAGAAATAATTAAACGACTAATAGACTAGATCCTATAACTTCAGGAGTAAGCCCGTACAATGTCATTCACTCACAATGTCATACGCTTTCTCACGTTCCATGTGTTGCGCAGTTGTAACCTGAGAATTAAGCATCTGAACCCCGGGACAACGGACAAAACAATAATTTTAATCATAAAAAATGAAGCACTTATTAACAGACATGAATAAATAAAACCCGAATACGAAAACTGAAATTTCAATAAATAGGAATACATAATACCTGATCAATCACATGACTTTTAGGTGTCTGATTTGCTCCAGCAGTACGTCTAGCAATGCAGTGAGGAATATTAAGAGGAGTGTCCTGTTGAGCTAGTCCAATTCGAATGTTCGCAGAACCTAAGCATTTCAAGAACACCGCATCAGGAATTTAACAGTTACACTATTTATATATATATATGCATATATAATTAATCGTGTATAATGAGAGCTTTAGGGTTTGAGTACCGGGGTTAATGACAACCAAATTGGAGCCGCGTTCAGTTAAGAGTTGAGAAGGAACTGCTGATTTGAGGTAGTCCTGCGAATATAATGAAGAAAATTAGACACGAAATTGCAATATATACATATATCTATATATATATATATATACTCACCATGGCCAAGGACGAGGTGTGGGTCTCTGTGTGCAGTGTGATATTGTGGTGGTTGAGAACTATATTTTTACTTGTTTGTCGATTTGTCAGTGATCAACCCAATAAACCCAAATGAGAAATTTAGCCGATATCAAATGGAAATCGAACAAACAAACACTAAACCCTATAAAACTCCCAAAACCCATTTAACCCAGTTACTCCACTCTAGTAACTGTATTCCAAAAACTTACGGCTTGTTTGGGAAGTGGGTTTTGGGCTTGGGGTTGGTTTTGGTTTTGGTTTTTGATTTGAAGACCAAATCATGTTTGTTTGGTGATTTTTGGATTTGGTTTTGGGCTTTTTAAAATCAACTATTAAAACCTTGGTTTTGGCCTACCAATTTTGACTTTTTTTTTTCTCTCTCTCTTTCTCTCTCTCTCTATATATATATATATGGCCGAAAATATGAATTATTTTCAAAAAAATCATGTTTTGAAACATAATATATATTTTTCGCAAAATATCATATTTTGCGCAAAATATCATATTTTGGAACATAATATATATTTTTCGCAAAAAAAGTATTTTTCGGAAAAAAATTTATACTTTGGGACATAATAAATTTTCGGAAAAGTATTTTTCAAATTTTATATTTTGAAAAAAATATTTTTTGAAAAAAAATCATATTTTAATATAATTTTTCAAAATTTCATATTTTTTTTGAATTATATATATTTTTTTGAATTTTAAATATTTCGCACTTTTAAAAAAATATAAAAAAAAGTGCGAAAATTTTATAATAAAATATAAATATTTCGCACTTTTCAAAAAAAAAAAAAAAGTGCAAAAATTTTATAATTTTCTGGAAATATGTTTTTCAAAATATAATTTTCTTAAAATATATATTTTTTCAAGAAAAATAATATTTTCGGAAAATTAAGTTGGAGAAAAAAAATTTGGAAAAAGTTATAAATATTTCGCACTTTTTTATATTTTCTGGAAAGTGAGAAAATTTTATAATTTTCTGGAAATATTTTTTTAGAAAATATAATTTTTTGGAAAGTGAGAAATATTTTTATCAATTATATATATATTATTTGAATTTTATATATAATTTTCACATTTTAAATTATTTTTATCAATTATATATATTTTTTTTTGAATTTAAAAAAAATAGAAATTTAAATATTGTTTTATATGATTTTTGAATTTTATATATTTCTTTCGAATCTATATATTTTTCCCCATTTTATATCCTTTTTTTCTAAATTTTTAAAAAATTTCAGTATATAATATAATTTTTCAGAATTTTATATTTTTTTTAATTATATATATTTTTTCGAATTTAATATATATTATTTGAATTTTATATATAATTTTAACATTTTAAAATATTTTTTTCGATTATATATATATTTTTTGGAATAAAAAAAATAGAAATGTCAATTATTTTCGGGAATTTAAATATTTTTTAATTATATATATATATTCATTTTAATATATTTTTTTCAATTTTATATATATATTTTCATATTTATATATTTTTAATACATATTAGTATATATATATAATTATACCAAGACCAAAACCAACTCCTTACCAAACATAGTTTTAGATTTACCTAAAACCACCCAAGATCACCAAGACCAAAACCAAAACCAAATTACCAAACGGGCCCTTACTACTATAACCCAATAGTCAAATTTCAACTCCACTTGAGGGTTAATACTGAGAGAATTACTTGTGTGTGAACAGGAGAAGAAAATACTATGGTAAGTTTAAAATTACAGCTATCATGTGTGTGTGTGAGAGGGAGAGAGAGAATCAAAACTGAGTGGTTTCATCATCACCTCAATATCTCGGCTAAAAAGTAAATAAATTTAAAGATTATAGAAAAAGCTCAACAATGAGAACACTTACGAAACTTCAAAATTCTTATATACTCAGTAATTCAGAGAGAATCCCAAAATGTTCCAAGTCTCAGCCGTGAGCAAGACATAAGACAAAGCCTTGTTTTGACTGGGATTTGGTCCAATACAGTAAATTGATAAGATAAAATAATATGGCAATACGGGAATTGTCCAAGATGTCATCATATTTAGATCTAATGATCCACTGAACAAGACAAAGCTGACATGTTGAAATAGCCTAAGATAACCAAAGATGAGCCAAGCCTCTGAATTAGGAAACTGAAACTGGAGTTTTGCTATATGAACACCACCAGGGAGTTTTGGTAAGTTATTCTAACATCTACTTCAGAAAAATAAGGCCATAAACTTCTATTTTGGAACTACTAGATGTAATTATAAATAAATAAACAAAAACAAAAACAAAATCAGATTGGGGTGCAAAATAGGGATATAAACAATGGTGATAATCCATCTGTTACCATCGAGACTATCTAGTGTTTTTGTGTGTTCGCATTGCTGTTTTTCTGTATTTCATATTTATTCATAATCATCCAATAAATTTGAATCATGTTTACGTCATATTGTCGCTTCTCATTCGAAAAACAAGAAACAACGCTGATATCAACTCACTCCGGCGCCAGCCAAGAAATTGAACATGGGAGGTTCCCACTTTTCATATTTTGATAAGCCAATCCTATTGTTTTCCAATCTACCACAATTTCTTATTCCGAGTAGCCTTTTCATTGTTGTCAAACATACATCAAAATACTAAGCAATAACTATAAACAAGAGATATATCGGGTGTGTTTGGAAACTAGTGTTTTCGTTTACGTTTTTTATCTCTTGAAAATAAAATAAAAAATCATTTTTGTCCTAAGGGTAATCCGGAAACAAAAACATGTTTGGTTGAAAATTTTGTCTAAAAAATTTACACTTTTTTGAGATTTATTTGGAATAAAAAGTATAAAACAAATTGTCAAAGAGTGAGATTAAGTTTGACTTGATTGTCATCCCTTGTATAAACCAGCTACAATGTACATTTCCAAGTCTTCCATACAACAATGAACATGATCACTCTGTTGTTGTTCAAAAGATTAACATACAGGAATATATATATATATATATATATATATATATATAGATAAGTAGTGGCATGTATAAATACCACATCACCCCAATTCGATTGGGGTGTCAAGTTGCAGAAGGGTTTGTGTTGGTGGTGGTGTCGATTTGCAGTGGTGGGGGTTTGTGGTGGTGTCGATTTGCAGTGGTGATGGTGGTGGTGGTGGGGGTTAGGGTTTGGAGGTTGAAGATGAATGTTAGAGTTTGGAGGTTGAAAATTGTGGTTAGTGAATTTGCAACAATTAATTTTTTTTTGGCTGAGAACAAACAATGCCGAAAACAAAAAAAATACCATTTTGGTGTTTTCAAATTTTGAACTAAGGGTGAGAAAACGTTTTTTTTACTGTTCACGAAAATAAAAATCATCAAAAGCTCCCAAACGCGTTTTTGTTCCCGTAAACAATAAAAAAACAATAACAAAAACGGAAACATCAGCTTCCAAACTCACCCTAAGGTTCATTGGGTTGAGAAGGGTATTATATAGGATCTGGTTGCAAGTGTAGAAAACACTAGGAAAAGATAAGTACAAAGATTTTCAATGACACCTAAAATCCATTTGGATGTGATGGTAAATTAATCTAATCTTGGATTTTTTTTTCTCATTGAGAATTTCACTGAAAATTTTGGAAAAGGAAAGAGAATCTTACCCTTTTTTCACATAATGAATCATTCTTCGGAGTCGCATTATTTCCCCTGTTAGTCTAGTTATCATTGCACCGTTTCTTATCAGGGATTGTTTTCCACATTAACACGAAGAGGTTAGAAACATATATTGACATGATACCTTGCTTCTCTATCTCGTATACATTCTGGATTTATCTTTTATCTATGCACTTTTCTGGTACTCCTAATTAGACTTTCGATGTCTTGCATTGAATCATAGGAGGTCCATATTGTTAATTTATTGTTGTTGAGGTGTTTTTTGTTCCATAAGCTGTCTGTTATTGAAGATATATTTTTAGATTGCAACTGTATGTTTAAGTTGTTATACATATATATATTTTTTGATAAGTATGTATAAAAAGACTCTCAAACGGGGAGCACAACCCAAATACAAAAAGACAAGGGCCTTAGAGCCAAGCGAGTCCAAAAACTCTAACTTCACATGCAAGGAAATACAAAAGTGACCATTCACCCAATAAAACAAATTTGAAATAAATAAATCTTTGATAGCTCTCACCGAAGACTCAATGTCCTCAAAACATTGTCGATTCCGCTCTAGCCAAATGCCCCACCAAAGGCAAATGGGAGCTACCCTCCAAAACGAGCGAACATGCGCCCCAATCCGGACGCACCTCCAAGCGACCAAAACATCACGAACCGACGCCGACATTACCCACTGCACACCGAAGAGAGCAAAAAGAAGGCACCAACAATCATAAGTCACTGGGCAGTCTAAAAGGAGGTGGTCAACGGATTTCCCCTCCTTCTTACACAAAAAGCACCGATTGACCACAATAATACCCCGCTGCCTCAATATATCCAAAGTGAGAATGTGACCCCAAGCAGCCGATCAAGAGAAAAAAGCCACCTTGAAAGGGGCCTTAGAGCGCCAAATTGCCTTCCAAGGAAAAACCTCTTCAGCCATATGCAACAAGCAATAGAAGAAAAAAACAACTGAAAAACGCCGCGAAGGGGAAGAAATCCACAACAAAGCATCCTGCCTAACTCCCACATCCTGGGAGTACAGAAGCTCCAACAAACCAACGACCTCCTCTAACTCCCAGTCCTATAAAGCACGCTTGAACATGACATCTCACACAAGCCTGCCGGTATCAAGGTGATAACAGTCGGCAATTGAAGCATGGCAGTCACGAGTAATCCTGAAGAGCTGAGGGAAAGAAGAGGCAAAGAACTCTCCCCACACCACCAATCCGTCCAAAAACAAACATGACGGCTATCACCCGCTCTGAACCTTAAGTGAGTAGCGAATGAATCCCATCCCCGACGGATATCCTTCCACACATCCACACCGCGACGGATCTGAACAACACCAGAACACCATCCACCCCTGTCCTCCCCAAAACAACATGCAACCACTCTCCTCCATAAACGGTTCCTTTCAGAACCAAAGTGCCAAAACCACTTCCCCAACAGAGCCTTGTTAAAAGAAATCAACCGGCGAATACCCAGACCCCCCTTCTAATAAGGCCGGCACACTACGTTCCACCGCACAAGGGGAATCAAAGATCTCCCCCCCCCCCTGAAACCATCTTTGAAGTCTCTCAATCCGCTGTGCCACACTACAAAGGATCCGATAAATAGATAGAATATACATGGGAATATTGGACAGCATGCTCTTAACCAAGGTGAGTCTCCCACCTTTGGAAAGATACTGCCGCTTCCAATCCGCCAACCGCTTCTCCATTCGTTCCACCACCCAGTCCTAGCAAGCTAATCGTTGTCTAGATGACCCCAAAGGTAAACCCAAATACTCAGAGGGTAGCTAACCAACCCTACAACCAAGAGTTGTAGCCAAAGCAGAAACATTATCCACCTCCCCAACCGGAATATCGAGCACTTGTGTTGATCTTCAAACCAGAAACAACTTGAAAACACGTCAAAATGCACCGAAGGTACTGTAATTAAGCCATATCCACATCACAAAAAACAAGGGTATCATCCGCAAAAAGCCAGTGCAAAACAACCACAGACTGAGTAGACCCATCACCCACTCGAAATCCTGAAATAAAACCCAACTTCGTCGCCCGTCTCATCATTCGACTGAAAGCCTCCATCACTACAAGAAAGAGAAACGGAGAAAAGGGATCCCATTGCCTCAAACCTCGAGAACTCTAAAAAAAACCTGTGGGCGACCCATTCACCAGAACAGAGAACCGCAGTGACGAAATGCAAAACTCATTCCACTTGCGCCAACGCTCCCCAAAACCCATCCTCTCTAACATATAGAGTAAGAATCCCCAATGCACATGATCATAGGCCTTTTCCACATCCAGCTTTACTAGAATCTCTGGCCTCCCACTCAGCAGCCTGACATCCACCATCTTACTAGTAAAGATAGCAGAGTCCATAATCTGAAATCCTTGAATTACATGACATCTCATGCTTTCAGTGATTTTGTAAACATATTTGATGAAAAATTCTTAGTGTATTTAGAGAATAACACGTGATCTTGCCTTTCCAATTTGACAATACATGGTTGGTTATACAAACTTGTATTTATGTTATTAAGTCCTGGTTGCCTACTATATGATTCAGATGATTGGTCTCTGGGGTATACCTCCGTTTCAGGAGCTGAGGAGATATGCCATTTCCATTTCCACATGGGGCTGGTATCATATAAAAGATATGCCACATTTGATTTGTGGCTATTATATCTTGTCCAACATAATATCATACCCCAGTGGTTGTCATATCTTGAACACACATCTTTTTATTTCATGTTACATAATTTCTTGTAGTGATTGTATAGAACTTTACATATATGTTGACTTAAAATACTAGTTCTCATCTTGCAACTTCTTTCTCATTTTAAGTCATATTCTAAATTTGTTGCCGGTCTGCAATTTATCATATGTAAAGTGTACATTTAATCTATCTATCGGGTATGTTTCAGTCAAGGAAGTGCCATCTTGGATATAACTTCTGGTGGGAATATGAATGTAAGTGTTTTCCAATGTATCATTTTTACATTTACCATGAACCTATTATTGCTTAAATTGAATACTGTTGTATCATTATATTGCTATGCTATCTAAGTAACGCTATTCGTTTTGTTAAGTGGGTTTCAGTGAACGATCGATTATTAAGAACTATTTAAGAATTTGCTACTCGTATTAAGATGTTTTGGGTATGTTGTTCCTTTTTGTTGTTTGCTTGAGAATGGGAAAAGTGGTACCATCTTATATTTTGTTTTAAGATGTTCTTGGAATGTTTGTTCTTCCTTTTCTTGTTTGATTGATAATGCGAAGAAAATGTAATTATCATATATTTTGAACTGTCAGTACCTACTTGTTTAATGCTTTCATGCAGGAATACTTCCAAACAACTTACAAATTTATAGAGCTTTCACCGCGTGCTTTGATTCCCATGCATGGGAGAGTTAACCTGTGGCCAAAGCACATGCTTTGTGGATATCTCAAGTATTTGATCTTCTCACTTTTCTCTCATTCCCGGCTTCCACATTAAGCTTATGGATTCTAGACTTAATTAAATAATCTGCAATGCATTTGCTAATTATTCGAGCTTTACAAATACAATTCTTCTGTTTTTTCGTTTCCTTAATTTGTTTTGTTATCTATTACTGTGATTTTTCTGGTTATCTTAACTAACACTTCTATGTTGTTCCATATTTTTGTCCATATGTTTGTGAGGTTCAGAATTGGTATTTTGAATCCCACTTGTTCCTTATTGGGCTTTCTTTCAAACTCTGTTGATTGTTTCAGTTCTTACAACCATACATGGCGTTAACGTTATAGGGATCTGTGTACTAAAAAACTCTGTTTTGTCTCTAGAAACAGCAGAAGTAGAGAATCTTTCATTTTAAAGGCCATAGAAAATGGAGCAAAAACATTATTCAACATTGTTGCATATACATACAGTGATGTTGACCGTAGTTTCTGGATTCCTGTTGCATCAAATGTGAGGCTTCATGTGGACCATCTGGCCCTACAAGATCAGTTGCCAAAGGTCAAATTTAAATGTCCCCTTGCTAAATTTCATTGACTTGCATGCTATCATATCATTAACACAAGCATGTATGTTTGAACGAGTTATAGCTGGTTCACATTTCTTAGTATATCACATTCGTCCCCGTTAGCTTTTCTCTTTTATTAATGCATAATAGTGTCACTATTTCTCTGTTTAAGGTAATTTATTTTTCTGTGATCCATGGATTTGTAGCTGTATAATGTTTTTTCTTCATTTTATTTGCAATTACATACTCCCCCAACAAAAGTCCTAAACAATTCCTATTGTAAACATTATTGGCTATTTCTTATTTAAGTAAAATTCCAAAGATTCCTGTCGAGATTGTGCAGGGCTTCTCCATAGATAATTTCAATAGCAGTTGTGCTGAATTTCCGGACAAAGTGGTGGGTAAAATATGAGCCAAAGTGAGGAAAGCTGAGCTATAGCGCCTCCATAGCGGGAACATAATCGTTTTAGGTTGGATCATTTCTCTTCCACCCCAAGAAATAGTTTATGGTTTCACTTGCAAACCAATTTAATCACTTCTATATAATGTGAATTTCGTGTAATAACTACCCCGTCTACACAATAGTTTTTCGTCTTTCGCGAGCAACAGTTTCTTGTAATTTGGGTTTCAATCATTTTCTGTTGCTGACTTCAGTTCTTTTTTGGATTGGTGTGTAGGAATTTTCTATCCGGAAGTTTCAAAGGAGTTGTGGTCTCCGTTTCTTATCCAGATGGTTGTGGGCTTACCTGAGTTCTGGTTTCCTGTTAAAAGTTCGGAAGCTAAGGCCATCGATATTGCTTCCTGCATTGGCCTTGGCTGGCTTTGCTGTGTTATACAAGGTTAAGTCCAAATAATAAACAATTGGTGCCTATAACACTAGAGCACAGTTGACACTATAATTAAAGGAGTTAATATAATGATAGCATAACAACTATGCTAAGAGATCAAGGTGGTTATAAGGGTCTGTGATGGCTACAATGCTGCATCTAACGGTTGTGTCACGCAATAGGTACATAATATGACTTGTTGTAAGTATATTATAGTGATAATATATACTTGAATAGTAGTAAAGATGGCAAGAATATGATTGTTATTAGGGGAGACATTGTCACTAGTTTACCTAGCACCATGCTTAAAAAATATTATGCTAAATTTGTATTATATGATTCGAAGGTTATATTTGGTGAATGGAGATAGAATTTTGTTTGGTTTATATTTTAGACAGGTGGACGGAGTTGATGAGGTTGTATTCTATGCATGGTTCGCCGTATCGGTCCATTACGTATCGTCTGGTTCGTAATGCTTTTGGAAAATATCGATACCGTTATTTAGCACCGGTATTCATCTGATACTCATTTTTAAGACTGATATTATCCAAATCTGTTACACCGGTACTGCAACCGTGACCGAAACCGATACTGTGAACCATGATTCTATGTCAGAAGTATGATGTCGATGATGGTGGCGCATGAAGGCTTGGTTGTGTTTGCATTTGTTTAAGGAATTATTATAGGGTAGAATAAATAAAGAGATTAAAGATAAAAGCACAATTGTGGCAAATGCTTTGGTTGTAGGGATTTGAGGAAAAAAGACTATGTATTGTTTCATTTAGTTTGTGATTTTAGTTTGAAGTACTTTGTACAGAAAAAGTATTCATGGAGCAGAAGAAGTAGGTATAGAAAGTAATAGTCCAATAATAAATATATATATATATATATATATATATATATATATATGTTTTGTGTGTGTATGTATAGTTGTAGTGGGCAAAGGGAAGAATTGGGAAAAAAAAACTCTTCAAATTATTAACTTTTTCTGTTTTGTTACGTTGGATGGTTGGTACAAAGAATTGCACAAGGTTCACAAAGAAATCAATTTTTAATTTTCTTTTCATTTTGGTAAATTTAAAAATTTCCCTTACATTTCTTAAATATAATAAGATAACGGAATTATGAAATAATATATTTTAAAAAATATGATAATGAAAAAGAAACTTGTGAAGTTCCAAGCTTATAATTTTATTAAATGAAAGAATGTTTCAAATTTATATAAAGTTCACCCTCAAAGCAAATTGCATTTCTCAAATTGAAGTTCTCAACTATCATTCATATTTAATAGTTTACATGATAATATCAGTTTCCTCTTTAAAGTATTGTTTGACAAAACTTAAAATTAAGTAGTGAAAGTAAAAAAATTCTAAGTGATAATTAGAAAATTTATATGTTTTCTGGAAAAAAAAAATTATTGTTTATTGTTTAGTGATAAGTGATTTGACAACTTTTTTCGGATGAGAAAGGTTTTGGATATAAATAAACTGAGAAGATAGGCCGAGGGTTAGCCCACTCAACAACTTAAGTTTTGGATCGGATAAATTTATCGTTCAACTCGTGACAAATGGTATCATAGCGAGCTCAATTCTTAATCTGGTGTCATGTCAAACATTAACACAAATATGTCAAGGTTGGTTATTTGAAATTTTACTTCAAATTCTCTTATTAAATGCACTTACTTGAATTTAGTTTGAATAAAATTTAAGATTAAGTAGTGAATTGAATTTTCAAACAATGTCGCTAAAAGGTTTAATTCCAAATTTTAAATTTGTTTGGTGTTTGGGGCACATGTCCCTTCTAATTGGTTCATTATTCTTCATATATGTATTGTACTTTTGTATTCAGCATACAAGGAATTATGAATAAATCGTAACCAGCCTTACCGTTTGATTTGAAAGACAAGTTATTATGTTACAGTAATATTTAATTTATTTATATTCAACCATTTCTTTTGTTAACCAGAAAGACCAAGTTATGTTTGAGTAATATTCAATCTATTTATATTCAACTACTTCTTTTGTTATGAAAAGTTCATACTCTTAAACTACAATGAAACTAACACTTAAACTACAATGAAACTAACCATCATGAATTTTGTTTTGTCTATTGAACCACTCTGCTTATTAAGGACAAAAGTAACAAATGATGTAGATAATTTTTTTTTTATTCGAATATATTTGAATATTGCCTTGACTAGTTTATGGTCCCTGTAAAACAACACAAATCGAGTAAAAAGACTCAAACTATATCTACAATGATGACCTCAACAAATTTCAGCATAGAAGATCAATCCACGAAGCACGTGACATGAAAATGCATCATCTTCTCGTCAATATATAATTCATGTAGCCGACTCAAAGTAATTGTTGTAGTACCAACACACACGATGCATAAATTGCGGTCCATGATAAATGAGGACTGCTATTTTCCCCAAAGCTCAAGCTCCTCGAGTGTGTACATTTCAATATTGAAGACAATTGGACACCAAGCTACTAAAAACATTTAGCAAGATTGGAATTTTTATTTTTATTTTTATTTTTTTTAACAAAAATCAAATTAATAAATGGATTTATAATTATCATTCTATTTATTGAGTCACCCGCATGAAATATTTCTATCCAAACATCTTTATTGCAAACCTGTGAGTACAAATAAAGATTGATTTTCATCCATGGTCATCAAAGCAAACACTCATTTAAGCATGAAATTATGAAGTAGCAAAATACAAGGACAAGTTCGAAAGCAACAGTATTTCAATTAGTTCTACGAATTATTTAAGCAAAAGTGATTACAAATTTCAATCTTTGCAAGCTTTAAACTTCATAAAAACCAATTAACCGATTCAAGCTCCAACAAAATGTAACACAAAGGACTGCGTGGTGGTTTCTCCAAACACGGTAACACATTGCTCAAATGCCAAGTTATGCACTTCACGCCGCAAGGAATCAATCATTGCATGGAATTAACGCTTTCCAAAACTTGGGAAATAACTGTACAGTAAGAAATATAAATGACATTTTTATTTGGTTGTTAAAAAAGAAAAAAAAAATTGGAATATAAACTTGAACTTCATGCGCTAACAATGATTATTGAGCTTTTTACTCAATTAAAAAATATGGTTAAAGGTATAAGAACACCTTAGATTAAGAAAAATAAGTGTCGAAAAAAGCATTAATTTTTTTGGATCATGCATATCCAAAAGCATCATCACAATGTTCCAATCACACTCTGGTGATGTTCATTAATTGAAAGTTTTTCTTACTTTTGTTCTCTTTGAAAGTAAAATTAAATTTTGATTTTTATAAAAAAAAAAACAAAAAAAAAAGCAAAATCATGTTTAATAGTTATGTATTGCTTTCAAAAGCCAGAAAGCAAAATGCGGAAAATATATTTAATAATAACAATTAGGGCTTGAATTGAATTTAAGTGTATCTAATTAATTATGTATTTTTATTGAAAGTAAAGTTAAAAATTTTGAACACAATTATAAAAAAATAATAAAACAAAAAAAATACAAATTTTCTTTTTGAAAAAGATTAAAACTATTTTTGAACAAAATTTACCTCAGTTTTATTCCAATTTTTTGTTTTGTTTTATTTTATTTATTTACCAAAAATAAGTGAAGGAGAAATAATTAACAAATGCACTTGAAAAATAAGGACGTTAACACTTATTTTTTTTTTATTATTATTATTTATTTATTGGAGCAAGTAGAAGTTGATTACCTGAGCGAAAGGAATTAGGTGTTGTCATTCCATGTTTACAATGTCTTCATCATCGATGCATATGTGGCGGATTGGGGAAATGATGGGCCAATCTTGGCCTTTCTCCCTTTGGCAACGTGCTGAAACGATTGGACAGTCGTCTATCCTCAGGTAAGAGAGGGAGTTGGGAAGGCCCTCTTGTGGCAAGCACTCCAGCTTAGGGCAGTTGTCGATGCATAATCTTTGAAGAGAGGTGAGGTGTTGAAGGCCCTTGTGGTTTATTGATTTCAGATTTGGAAGATTTTCAATCCAAAGAGTTATAAGAGTGGTTGGCAATAGCCACTCCTCAGGAAATGACTCCAACTCTTCTTCCGAATATTCAACTCTGAGCCACATAAATGTAAGAGATGGGAGTGTTTGCTGCTGCAAACCCCACCCTATACGGCCCTTCATCAGTTTCTTGCAATTCCAAATGCTGAGTCTACGAAGGGTGGATGGCAAACCTCCCTCTGGAAATGATTCAATTTCTGGACAGTCCTCAATGTACAATGATTGAAGAGATGGGAGGCGGCTGTGCATTTGTTGAGGTAGGGACTTCAGTTTCTCACATTTGGAAACCCATAATTCAGTCAGATTGGGAGCCACCAATAATCCTCCAGCATCTCCATCATTTCCATTTCCATGGGGAAAGGATACCATTTTAGGGCAATTTCTTATTTCAAGGCTCGCCAGATTTTGAAGCTCTTCCTTTGGAATGGAAATCGTTTCAAAATCTATACACCCATCAATTTCTAGATCACGAAGCTTTGGAAAAAAACCAAAGGACAGCGATTTGAGACCATCACAGCTGTTGGTTATCTCCAAAACTTCAATGGATGCGTGGTAGTTATGGTCCGGCACCGGAAACTCTAAACTTCTACATTCCTTGATCTTCAGAGCCTTGAGCGTCGGCAGCAACCCCATGTCCGGAAATGACACCAGGCTTGGGCATTTCTTTATCTTCAACCTTTCCAGATTTACTAATCTGCACAACTCTTGAGGCAGAATCATCAAGTTTGGAATATCTGAAATCTCCAACTCCTGAAGAGAAGACAACTGTTGCAGCTGCTCCAATTCGGTCAAGTTTGGAATATCTGAAATCTCCAACTTCCGAAGAGAAGACAGGTGTTGCAGCTGCTGTGGGAATTCCATTACGTTTGTCATCATTGAAATCTCCAACTCCTCAACAGAAGAAAGGCTCTGCAGCAGCAACCTAAGTTGAGTAGATGCAAGCTGTTGACATCCCCAAATTTTAAGCTTCCGTACAGATGGGAAGCGGATGGACAATTCACCGGTCAATTTAGGACAATCGACAATAGATAAGTCTAAAAGGTGAGAGAACTCTTCAACTCCTGATGCATCCCATTCTTCCCACTCTGGCATTCCATCGAAGCTTAGTGTCTCCAGAGATCGAAATGGTTTGAACGAGGAAGAAGCATTCCCAGAGAATTCCTGACCCACCTTCGTTACTCCTTCAATCCTTCTAATTGTTAGATATTTCAGAGAGGGTAGCTGCCCAATACATGGCAAAAAACAGCAATTTGCACAGTTAGAAAGTTCTAAGGACACCATGTCACGGAACAAATGAGCTCTCTCTAACCAATTCGGAAATCTTGTGCCCCCATAGCCAATGATGCAAAGATGCTTCACTCCTACATGAGGCTCTAACTTGTCGAGTAAGTCTGTTTCCTTCTGCAAATCGCCGGTATCTTCACCCCATTTCAGCTCTAACGTTTCAAGGTGTTTTTTTCCTTTCAAATCGGCCTCCGATGCCTCCGGACAACTGTTTACATTTTGAAGCTTTGAAATGCACAGTTTCCCCCGAAGTTGATAGAGTTCCTTCAACCCGCTAATCCTTAACCCACCATCCTTGCCAATTACAAAATTTGTCAATTGTTGAAGATCTTTCATTCTCCTCATCTGTGTTGGCATCTCAGTCAACTCAGTTCCTCTGATATCAAGATGGCGCAAGTTTACGAGTTTTCCCATATTAACAGGTAACTCGGTGAGACGATAACAGTATGACAAATCTAATGTCTGTAAATTACAGAAAGTTGTTACCGAATCAGATAACCGTCTGATTTTTGTTCGAGAGAGATCCAGATATCGTAGAAGTATAAGATTCTCAATCGACCGAGGTAGTTCAGAAATGTCATATCCACACAAAGACAGCACCCTTAAGCATCTCAAAGTTGGTAGCATATCATGTAAAACCTTCTTGCCCAAGAAGAACAAACCATAGCTCTCTCTTGAAAATGATATGAAAGTTCGTAAACACTTAACCTCATTGACAACCTTGAATTTCTCAAATGAATCGTATTTACCCCGAACAAATGAGAAATGGCGAACTTTTTCATGGATAACATCAATTAACTTGTCATCATCTAGCCTCAAACAGAATTTTCCAGATATATGTTGAGCTAAATCATGGAGCAGGTCATGCATTACAAAACAGGAATCGTCTTTGCTTGATCTCTGAAAGAAACACCTTGATAATAGTTCACGAAAGTAGTTGTCACCTTCTTCTTCCAGTGATTCGTTGTTTTTCGGCTGCATCACAAGATCTTCAGCCATCCATAGGTGGACTAATTTCTCCTTCTCAAATTCGTAATCTTTAGGAAATGTGGAACAATATGCAAAGCATCGCTTTAGATGTGAAGGGAGATAATGATAGCTCAACCGTAGAGCCGGAGAAATGTCGCTATCTGAATCCCATATCTCGCTTCTCAATATCTTTTTCCAGTCCTCAATCTCCCGTTTAGACCGCAACAGACCTCCCAGTGACTTTACTGCCAAGGGCAAGCCTTTGCACTTCTCCACAATTTCTTTGCCGATGCTCTCTAGGCCTGGATGAGCCATATGATCTCCACTACCAAATGCATGTTTTGCAAATAATAGCCAAGAATCATTGAATGACAATTGCTCCAAGTGATGACTATCAGTGGTGCGCATTATTGATGCAACTTCGTCACTGCGTGTCGTGACGATAATCCTACTTTCCGGCGCACCAGCACTGAAAGGTCGCCTTAACAAGTCCCAGTCATTGTAGTTGCGATTCCAAACATCGTCTAATACGATCAGAAATTTCTTCCCCGTGAGACTCCCTTTCAACTTGCTTTGGAGTTGATCAAGGCTGTTGTCGTTATTGCTTGATCCACCAACACCATCAATAATTTTCTTTGTTATCATGCCAATATCAAAAGGATCGGAAACGCAAACCCATGCTTTGACATCAAATTTCTCATTTACTGTAGCATCATTGTAAATGAGTTGAGCAAGGGTTGTCTTTCCCATCCCACCCATTGCAACAATAGGGATCACATGAATTTGATTCATAGATGCACCGTCGGACAACACCAATTCCATTATATTCTGTTTATCTGTATTCCTCCCAAAGACATCAGATTCATCTACCAGAGAAGTAGTTTCTTGGAATTTCCACTGTTTTCGTGGAACGTTCTTAAGCAAATCAAGAGATATTGTTTGCTGGACAAACAACTCCAACTCACTGATAACCTCTTTCATATTAGATTCAATTGCTTCATCAGAGAGAGAAGCAGGAGTGGAGGCGAAACAATTGAATCGTAACAGAAATTGCTTCATTAGATTGAAAAATCGAGTCAAACGAACCTGAGTTGTGCTTCTTTGGTTTGGAGGCTGATCATCAGCTTCCAGCTTCTCCTTCAAGGCCTTGGTAGCAATTTGGTCCAGCAAGTCTTGGGCTTTGTAGACCACATGCTGGACCTCGTCAAGCCATTCTTTGACATTCTTGTTGCTAATCTGCTTCTCTTCGGCATCATCGAGCACAGCTTGAAGGGCCAGCAATTGTCTCTTGAGCTTATCTCTGAGTCCATGGTCCAACTTTCGTTTGGAAAAGAAGCTTATCAACTCACGAGTAGCCAACCGATCAATCAGCACATTAGCAGCACCCGAGAGAAAAGCTCCAGCCACCAAAACTTCAGCCATATGTATATATATATATATAATCACACACGCACACACACAGAGGAAGAGAGAGAGGCGCTATGAAAAGGCTTTAGAGAGAAACAGAGAGATCGATCAAGGAGAGTCTAAAATGAAATTGCAGAAGAGTCTAAAATGAATGTGCGCCACACCAATAATGCACTCCACTGACCCTACACAATTAGAGGTTGCATAGGTCACTTCAAAATTTAATTTTCTTACAGAGAGGACATGTACCCAACACGGTCTTAGTATATACTACATGTGACATTTGCATCAGTATTTATATATTTTATGTGTTTCCAAATTTATATATAGAGAGAGAAAGAAAAAATCTGGAAAAAGAGGATGAAATTAATGTTAGTAACTTATGTATATCCTTGTGTTTTGTATTTTTTTTTTGTTTAGCACTGTAGTATTTTATGAAAATAATTTTTTTAATGAATCTGTTTTATTAAAATAATACAAAATATACTAGTATTGAAAATAAAAAAAGTTAAATCCGTTTTTGGGTGCTTTTATAAAAAATACAATCCCTTTAACATACTTTAACATACAAAAATTTAAAGAAAATATGATCATCTATTCGCAAAAATTAAAATTTAATTTCATATCAAAATAAATGTGATAGTATTTAGGCATTGTTTGGTTCGCGGTCCGGTCCCATGTGATCCGGTCTCATAATGGTTTTTTTAGGACCGGACATTGTTTGGTCGTGTTCCAAAAAAAGGGTTCCTAAAAAACAAGGATCACTTGGGACCAAAATGGGTAATTTGAGACAACAAAAAATGATGGTCTCAAGTGGTCTCAAATGGTCTTATATACAATTGTCTTAACACATGAGACCATAAAATTTGAAAAATATATATAATTTGAAAATAATATATAAAATTAAAAAAATAATATAAAAAATTTGAAATAATATATAAATTTTGAAATAATATATAAAATGCAAAAAATATATTTAAAATTTAGGAAAATAAAAAAATTCCAAAATAATAGAAAAAATAAAAAATAATGTATAAAATTCGAAAATAATATATAAAATTTGAAAAATAATATAATTTTTTTAAAATAATGTATTAAATTCGAAAAAAATATATAAAAATCAAAATTAATATATAAACTTTTAAATATATATATAATTTAAAAAATAATATATAAGTTTTGAAAAATAATATAAATTTTTTGAAATAATGTATAAAATTTGAAAAAAATATAAAATTCAAAAATAATATACAAAATTAGCTATATATATATATTTTTTTTTTTTTGAGAAAATATAAAAAATTTGAAAATAATATAAAAAATCAAAAATAATATATAAAATTCAAAAAATAATATAAAAATTTGAAATAATTTATAAAATTTGAAATATATATTATTTTTGAATTTCTTATATTATTTTCAAAATTTTTTTATTTTTTCAAATTTTATATATTTTTCATATTTAATATATTTTTAAAATTTTATATATTATTTTTTTATATTTTGTATTATTTTCCAAACATAAGACCAAACAACTTGAATAAGACCAAACAACTTTACCAAACAGACTTTCAGAACACCACCCAAATAAGACCAGACCAGACTGGACCAGATAGACCAAACCAGATCAGATAAGACCAAACCGGACCGCCTACCAAACGGGCCCTTAGTAAATCTCTGTATTTTTTAACTACTTAAATTGAGCTTAGCTTTCATTTAAATTCAAGATAATTGTGTTCTTTTAATTTCTAATAGGTCAAATTGAGTTGTAACTTTTATTTGGGTTTAAAAAATAAAGGGTAATTATCAGTAAGCCACCTTAGGTTTGTAAATTTAATCAAATAATCCCTTCATGTTCAAAGAACCCCTCCATTTGTCAATTTTTATCAATTACCCTCTCACCATCACATTTCACGCAAAATAGTTATAATTAATTTCATTTACTCCCCATAAATTTTGTTTTATCTTTAATCAATCCTCTTTAAGTTTGGAAAACTACATTCATGCCCCTGAAATTTTAAAAAATATATATTTCAAAAAAAAAATCTATGTTTCGAAAACCAATTATATGTATTTCGAAAAATATATATATATTTCGAAAAAAAATCTATATTTTGAAAACCAATTATATATATGTATATAAATATATCAGAAAAAAATATATATTTCAAAATATATATATATATATATTTTGAAAAAAATAAATATATATTTTGGGAATAAAAATATATTTTTCGGGAAAATATATATCTCAAAAATATATATATATATATATTTTCAAAATATTTTTTTCCCGAAATATATATTGTAATAAATAGTAAAATAACTCTAGCTTTTAATTTTCAGGATTGATTTAATAATTCAGTGGAAGCACATCCTATCATGAGATGAGAAATATTTGTAAAAAATAATATAAAAAATATTTTTTTAAAAAAATCAAATATATATAAGTTAAATTAATTGATCATAATTTTGTTGAAGAACAAATTTGGAGTTTTTGTACAAAGTTTAAAACAACTTTTTTTGCAAAATGAGAATTTAAATCGACATAATAGAAAACCTT
Source organism: Cornus suecica (assembly GCA_963922005.1). Lineage (NCBI taxonomy): Eukaryota > Viridiplantae > Streptophyta > Magnoliopsida > Cornales > Cornaceae > Cornus > Cornus suecica. The sequence continues at coordinate 52,995,133 of OY998247.1, forward strand.
CATTTATAATTTTTTTTCTTGAATTTAACATGGTAGTGAATGCATAAGAATAATAAAAATTTCTAATAAAATTTTAATAAATTTTTTTGTGTTTTCTCTTTTCATATAGAGAAATAGTTGACATAATAGATTTTTTTCCGAAATATATATAAGTACTCTTTCTATCCCAATTAGTTGTCCACTTTGTCTACTTTACTTGTTCCAAATTTGTTGTTCAGTTACGAATCTCAATACAATATTATCATATATTTTCTCAAATTATTCATATTCATTAACTTCAAAAAGCATTGGCCCCACTAAAAACTAAAATTATACTATAATGTCAAATGACAAAATTGGCAACAACAAATAACCAAAAAAACCTAAAAATTCAAATTTGGATAAGTAAATTGGGACAGAGGTAGTATATTTTTCCAAAAAATATATATATTTTCAAACTTAAGGGATCTGAATGTAATTTTTTAAACTTGAAGATGTTTGATTGAAGATAAAACAAACTTTATGAGATATAAATAAAATTAATCCTAATTATTTTCACCGAAATGTGAGGTTGAGGGGGTAATTGATAAAAACTGACAAATTAAGGGAGTTCTTTGAAAACAGGGGGTTATTTGATTAAATTTACAAATCTTAAGGGATTTACTGATAATTATCCAAAAATAAATTTATTAATTTTTTTTAATTTATACTAATTATTTTTTAAAATTTTGAGGTCCGACACCATAGGCCCTAGGCTAGCTTCAGGGGCCTCACGGCCGGCTCTGAATTAGGGAAATGTATATTTTTTCAAAAATAATTTAATGTTAAAGTTTAGTGAGGACTGTCATAATTTTTTTTTTTAAAATAATTTGAGAGAGAACACATATTTTTATGATGAGGAGAGAGAAAATAAAATAATTGGGACCACATGTTTTTTCCCACTCTCATCTATATTTACCTATATACATACATGAATTGGGACAACATGGCTATATATAGCTGTCTCAAAACAAATAAAAACATAAAAATTAAACAAGTGGCCGGCAACGCCATACCACTTGTTTAATTATAATGACAAATATTTCAAGCATTGATTTCGAGATGGTGGTGGTGACCATTGTAAGATTAAATTATTTATGGGAATTTTAAAAAATTTCCATTCAATCACAGCCAGAAAAGTATATGGATATCTTTTGTTTTGTTTACTTTTATCTTCTACGGTTAAATATTGAGAGGTGCATGGTCACTCGAGTTAATTTTACTGCAAATTGCAACAAATTTAGAGAAAGAAAATTGTAATCATTGGCAACAAGACCCAACAAATTTGGGTTTATGGGCGCATGTATATATATTAAAATACTCTTACAACAAAATGCCAGGATTGGTTTTTGTTTTTGTTTGTTAATGTAGCTGTTTTTTAAATAAAAATATGATTGGCTCTCATGTTTTATTTTAAATAGTAAAAAATGTTAGTGTGTTTTATATCTCTTTTTGACGCCTCCGACTATCACCACCACATTCCTTTCCCCAAAACACTACATATACAGATTATATATTTACAAAAAAAAAATTCAGTATCAAACATGTTATTTTAAACTCCAATACTCTACAAACACAAACATGTATTTGTATTTTTCTATATTCCACATCAACAAACATAAACATGCTTCCAATTTCAAGTAACAAACACGACCTATGTAAAAGAAGCAATGAAGGATAAATTAAAGAGCCCCTTGAATGATCCATATTGAGGGTAAGAAGGATAAAGTAAAGCTTAATCATAAATTAACAGAAAAGTCTAGAAATGGGACAAAGTAACTTTACTTTGGAGTAGTGGGAAAAAGAAAATAAATAGCCTTCAAATAATGGACCATGGAAAGGAAGTTGGACTGGTCATTGGTGGATTCCCCCACACACACCGCCAATAGTGCGGTTCATGGACCTAACACAACAGGCTGTGTCTTTTGTATCTATGTGTACTTGTGACATTTGCATTTGTACTTATGTAACTTATGTATTCAAGTTTCTCTCCACAGATGCACACACTAAATCTATATATACATACATCTATATATATATTCACATACAGAGAGAGAGATGGGAATGAACATGAGAGAAGACTTGAATTTGCGTATGAATTTTTGTATAACTGGAAGAAAAAATTTCTTTCTAGGGCCACAATAGATTTGGGCTCTGGGATAAATTTTGTATATATATATATGGATAAATGACGCAAAATCCTAGAATGAAAAAAAGTGTATATAAACATAACTACTATTACAAAAATCTGCAGATTGATCCTATGATATGATCGTTCACTTTTTGCCATTCTTTATCTTAAATACCAAAAATATCCTTATTCATTTTTACCAAAATAACCTTTTTATATAATCATATATAATTAGGTTAATTTCATTTACAACCCCTGATATTTACTTTAACTTCAAATAAACTCTCTCAGATTTGAAAAACTCCATCCAAACCCCTTATTTTTCTCACACATATCATTTACACCCCCTAATCTTACTTAATACCTAAACTACCATCAATGTTGAGATAACTGGTGTTTGGAAACAATGACTCAATTTCTTTATTATCCTCAAATTTTATTATATCTATCTAATTTTTTTAACATTATTATCTAGTTATATACATAAATTTTTTTTTTCCAACCAATACATCAAAGTCTCAAAAATTCGTACATATTTTGGACATTAAAAATTCAGTATTGGTTGGGAAAAAAATGACTCAACTCGATTCATTTAGAACCCTAATTCCAACACTAGGTAAATTTCTCACCCGCCGCTAACAATTAGCCAATCCATGGCTAACAGTTAGTCAATTTCATCACCAACGACTACCATGGTTTATTTAAATTGAACGTAATGTGATCGAGTTTAAACTATTAGATTTGTTTTTGTGTCAAAAAATTATTACAAGTAAATTAATTTGCTTGCTATATAGATCATAATCTTATATTAATTTAATTAATTTTTGGTTCCTCTTAAGATAAAAAAATATTAAAAAAAACTTGTTTAATGGGACGGTTTGTTGAAGCACACGATTATTGTTGGAAGATTCTAGGTGCTCTAATTATATGTGTTAGTAATAGATAGTTTGTGTCCCATATTGGTTTCTTATTAAATATGTTTATATACTCAGCTTATATATATATGCCCTTTATGTACTATTACAATATATACAAAAATACAATTCATTCAATAATACATATTTATTATTGATATTTTTCTTCTTTTATTTCTTTATTATTTTCTATTTCATATCAGAACTTTTGTTCTCTATTTCTATCTCTTTATGATTTTTTAGTTGGGGCAACTTGGGGGAAATGGGAAACGGTTTGGAGCAGTTTTTAAAATAAAGGTAAAAATTTTAAACGTTTTGGGGCGGTTATGATAATGAAAATTTTCACGGGAATTGAGAAAACTGCCCATGACTATCCCTATGCACACATCCAATGTGGTCGTGGAACATAAACTGCAGAAAATTTAATGATTGGCATTTCATTGCATGATACAACTCAAATTCATGTGCTACACTCTTTTTTGTGATTTCAACTATATTACATACATGATTCCGTGCAGTTACCACCTAATTCCACAATCTTAGACAATTGGTTTAGAGTTCAAACAAAATGAATTGTGATCTATCAATATAGTTCTGTTACCCAAATTTTATATTTTTTTCAGAAATTTATATATGTTTTCAAATTTTATATTTTTTCCGAAATTTAATATATTGTTTTTCTAATTTTATATTTTTTCTTGAATTTTATATATTTTTCCCTAAATTTATATATGTTTTCGAAATTTATATATATATTTTTAATTTATATATGTTTTTCCGAATTTTATATAATTTTTCGAATTTTATATATTTCTTTTTTATTTTTATATTTTTTTCACATTATATATATATATATTTATGAATTTTATATATTTTCGAAATTTATATATGTTTTTAGAAATTTAATATATATTTTTCGAAATTTATATTTTTTCCCGAATTTTATATTTCTTTTCAAAAATTTATATATGTTTTCAAAATTTATATACATAATTTTTGAATTTATTTATGTTTTTCTGAATTTTAAATAATGTTTTGAATTTTATATTTTTCTTTTCGAATTTTATATTTTTTTTCAAAATTTAATATATATATATTTTTGAATTTTTTTATATTTTTTCAAAATTTATATATGTTTTTCATGTATTAAGTAATCTTGGAATGTTTGTTATTCTTTTTCTTGTTTGGTTGATAATGCGAAGAAAATGTAATTATCATCTATTTTGAACTGTGGGTACCTACTTGTTAAATGCTTTCATGTGGATATCTCAAGTATTTGATCTCCTCAATTTTCTCTCATTCCCAGCTTCCACATTAAGTATTTGAACTTAAGGAAGTCAAATGCAGTAGAGGTGCTGGTACAATGACAGAAAAGCTTGTTTTGAAGGAGGCAAAATTTCCCAAACAGAAACTTCTTATAGATACTTGAGGGGTGTCGAGACAAGTTAGAAGTACAGAACTTTTACGAGGTTATTTGCAGGATACTTACTTGGTCGTCAACCCTGAGCAAAGGTTCGTCACTTGTTTGTCTCTTCTCCTGAATTTCTTTACCTATACACAAGATAATAAGAAGTAACAGGAGAGTAAGATGCTATAACTTTACAAAATTAAGCAGAGGAGGTGAACAAAGATTAATAAGCAAGACAGTAAAGATATTCCACAAACCCATCGCATGCTGGAAAAACCCTCAATGAAACTGACTCTATGCAATTCCTACAATTATTTGAATGAAGAAGAAAACATCCCTCAAACGTACAAAAGTAGCATTGGAAGAAACTTTAAGATATGGTTCCATATTTTTGTTTACACATCTGTACCACTACAGCTGAGAGGAGGTCCCCATCACCCTACTTTTTGTAGTGTACAGGACCAGTACACAAACTGCAAAGCAGCATATAAATCCATAATAAAAATGGGGGAAAGACGAATACCAGAATCCTGGGATACTCCCCGATTTCTAAGCTGAGGAGTAGACTTCATCTGTAACAGCTCAGCCTCATCAAACTTCGTTTCTTCAGAACAGTTATTTTTATTGTCAGGGGACAGCCACTTGCACAAGATAAATTGAGGTCGCTCCATTGTGTCATCAACTGCAACAGAAGAGGAAACTGAAGAATATCTGTACTAGGATATGCATCAATGCACATGCATTTGTTTGTGTGTGTGTGTGTGTGTGAGTGAGAGAGAGAGAGAGGGTAGGTACAACAAAAACTTGCAAAATCATCAACAAATATCATATGAACCTATCTTTCGAATAAACTGCTTTCTTCCTCTAATTTAAGATAAAACTATATAACTTTCAAAACTAGTAGCCCCAACTTAATGCACTGGTAAATGCCTGGATTGCTGAACAAAAGAAGGATATTAATTTTCTCTCTGGTATACTCCTCCCAAGGCCCTTGATTAACAAGGACCAATCATGCAATGAACCCTCTAGATAATTTTTAAAAGTCTACAATTAAAGTACACCTACGCTGCATGAAATATGGGACAAGGAACTGTCTAAATCCATGTCCAGTGTCCCTGATAGACATGCAGCAATTCAGGTCACCGTACAGAATGTCAAACCCTACATCACTAAACGGATTTTGTAGACAAGTTAACCAGTAACATACCATCACATGGTTTTACTTGCAATGATGTGGCAGCAGAGTGGTGTTTGAGGTCAAATAAGGCACTGTTGATACGTGAAGCACCCATGGAATGTCGAGCACTGGCCAATTCCAGCCATCCCTGCAACATTACGGGTCTTAACATTACTCATTTGCAAAAGACCCACAAATAAAGTCAACAACTAACAAATAAGAGACGGACAATGGGATGTAGTACTGTGATTTCGTGATTTTTTGTGTAAAGTTAATCTGAAAGTACAACTATGTCAAGAGGTCAAAATTATATTTAAGTTGCGATTGGTAGCATGAGATTGGTACTTTGGATATGGAATTGAAAGAAAATTAGTTCAGATATTAAACCAACTTTTCTCCAATTCCAACTTCAAAGCACCATCAAATTCTATACTTTCAAACACGACCTTAGTGCCCTTCAAAGTCTAAAATTAAAAGTGCTCCGAAATATAATCAAGATGATCTACTTTACAGTCATCAGTCCCTTTCCTAGATAAACTACATATGTTGTTGCACAGTGAGTACAGTTCCAACATTCCCTTTTCCACAAGCTTCCAATCTTCAATTGTAGACCACAAGAAGGGGCAAGTGGTAAGTGAAAGTGTACGACATAGGGCAGTTTAAAACTAAGATATGATATGAGTCAACTTTAGAACAAAAACTTTCCCATGAACTGAATAATTCAAGTCTTTCAATTGTTCCTTGGCATCCTAATTTATGTTAGTATTAGGGAATAGGTATCTGGTAGATTTAGAGTAAAAATTATCTATAAATAACGCAATCTTTACATTTTCAGTTGTTTTTGTAAGTTCTTATTGGGTAAATTACAATGACCTCCCTGAAGCTTGGAGTATATACAAGCGGATGAAAACTCGGTCATTTTTTTGCAAAGATCCCTCTTTTGACCCAGTTGTCTTGCCAAAAATGTCTCATTTTGTGTTGAGAACATGTCAAGCCTCAAGGAGACACATTGCTCAAAGCACGTTAGTTTCACCCACTTATATAGTCCAGCACGCGGAGGAGGTCTTTTGTATTTTATCCATTCTAATTCTAGATTTCTTTCAGTATGCCTATATAAAGGCTATGATGAAATTGAGTTATTAAGCTTTCAATATCTTTTCAGAAATTCCACTACCCGTTCTTCCACTCCCCTATTTTTGGCCTTTACATTCCCTCCATCTAGTCGCATCTCCGTCTGACTGTCTTCTGAATTCCTTCATCTAGCTTCATCTCATCTATTGTCTTCCAAACCCCTTCTTTCCTTCTAATTTTACAATAGTAACAATCAGATTGTGTTGATTGTGCATCATGTTACATTCTACATTTATTTATCAAAAAAATATAAAATGTTACATTCTACATAGCAACTAATAGGGTTATAATTCCAAACAAGGTCATAAAAATGGAAATGATAGAAAATTCAAGGAATTGCAAGCTACTCACATATCGACCACTTGAAGCCACACAAAGAACGCAAGAAGCGAAAAACAGAAGCCACACAAACTCACATATCGACCACTTAAATTCAATGAAACAAAATGCTCTGCCGACCATATTAAATTTTGTATGAGTAAACAACTACTACCAAAATAGAAGAACCAACCCATGAACTAGTCAACTGTAAAATAATCCCCAAAAATGCCATCAAAACAAACTCATGAATCAATTAATAAAAACAACAAATTTACTATCTAATAATCACAAAACAATAGCTGGGTCAGATGTTTAGTGTTGAACCTGTCGAAGTTTGGAAGATAAGGAATCCAAAAGTGTTAGATAGCTATCCAGAGAATCCATAAACACAACAACATTGTTTTCACCCTCTTCTTGCTCTTCTGTACCTACAATTCATTAACATAAGATTGCATTGCATAAAGATTTTCCCCAATTCACAAAACTTTAATACACAGTATTAAATGGTCACTAGATAACTCCTAAAAAAATTCGAAATTTTGCTTTTACACATATACACATAACACAAAAAACTCAAAATTGAACATATACACACATATATATATATATGAAGCAGCATCCAATATAAAAATCCCTAATTTCCCTTCTTCTGAATAACAGTGGGATAATACATAAACTCCCAAATTTCCCTTCTTCTGAATAGTTGCATGATCATAGATATATATATAGATAGATCTATATGTAGACATACCTATGTTACTGGACAGGATTTTTTTGTGATGGAGATTGATTGCACCTTCTTCAACCATCTCCATAATAGATAGGAGATAGACTTGGAGTATAAATTAATGAGATTTCCAGGAAAGATTTAAGAGTGGGAGATAGGTCAGATTGGGAAATCCTCCAGCATCTCCATCATTTCCATTTCCATGGGGAAAGGATACCATTTTAGGGCAATTTACTATTTTAAGCCTCACCAGATTTTGAAGCTCTTCCTTTGGAAGGGAAATCGTTTCAAAATTCATACAATCATTAATTTCTAGATCACGAAGCTTTGGAAAGAAACCTAATGAAAGCGACTTGAGAAGATCACAGCCCTGAATAAGAAGATCTTCAAGGGTTGCCTTGTGATTATGCTCCTCCATCTCCTCCCACAGTTGGGGAAACTCTAATCTCCTACAGTAGGAGAACTTAACTGTTTTCAATGTAGCCATGGGCGAAGAAACTTGAACAAGAGATGAACAACCAAAAATAACCAACTCTTCAAGACGGCTATTATTGTCCGTGGTTTCCTCGGATGGTACTGCTGATAGGGACAGTAGAGCATCACAACTACTGATCTCCAGAGTCTTGAGCATTGGCAGCAACCCCACATCCGGAAATGACACGACCCTCGGGCATTTCTCTATCTTCAACCTTTCCAGATTTACTAATCTGCACAACTCTTGCGGCAGCATCATCAAGTTCGGAATATCATAAATATCCAACTCCTGAAGAGAAGACAACTGTTGCAGCTGCTCCAATTCGGTCAAGTTTGGAATATTTGAAATCTTCAACTTCCGAAGAGAAGACAACTGTTGCAGCTGCTGTGGCAATTCCGATAAGTTTGTCATCTCTGAAATCTCCAACTCCTGAAGAGAAGACAACTGTTGCAGCTGCTCCAATTCGATCAAGTTTGGAATATTTGAAATCTTCAACTTCCGAAGAGAAGACAGGTGTTGCAACTGCTGTGGGAATTCCGTTATGCATGTCATCTTTGAAATCTCCAACTCCTCAACAGAAGAAAGGCTCTGCAGCAGCAACCTAAGTTGAGTAGATGCAAGCTGTTGACATCCCCAAATTTTAAGCTTCCGTACAGATGGGAAGCGGATGGACAATTCACCGGTCAATTTAGGACAATCGACAATAGATAAGTCTAAAAGGTGAGAGAACTCTTCAACTCCTGATACATCCCATTCTTCCCACTCTCGCATTCCATCGAAGCTTAGTGTCTCCAGAGATCGAAATGGTTTGAATGAAGAAGAAGCATTCCCGGAGAATTCATGACCCATTTTCCTTACTCCTTTCATCCTTCTAATTGTTAGATATTTCAGAGAGGGTAGCTGCCCAATACATGGCAAAAAACAGCAATTTGCACAGTTAGAAAGTTCTAAGGACACCATGTCACCAAACAAACGAGCTCTCTCTAACCAATTCGGAAATCTTGTGCCCCCATAGCCAATGATGCGAAGATGCTTCACTCCTACATGAGGCTCTAACTTGTCGAGTACGTCTGTTTCCTTCTGTAAATTGCCAGTATCTTCACCCCATTTCAGCTCTAACGTTTCAAGGTGCTTTTTTGCTATCAGATTGGCTTCCGATGCCTCCATACCACTGTTTACATTTTGAAGCTCTGAAATGCACAGTTCCCCCCGAAGTTGACAGAGTTCCTTCAACCCGCTAATCCTTAACCCACCATCCTTGCCAATTACAAAATCTGTCAACTGTTGGAGATCTTTCATTCTGCTCATCTGTGTTGGCATCTCAATCAACCTAGTTCCTCTTATATCAAGATGGCGCAAGTTCACGAGTTTTCCCATATTAAGAGGCAACTCAATGAGCTTACGACAATGTGACAAATCTAATGTCTGTAAATTACACAAAGTTGTTACTGAATCAAATAACCGTCTGATTTTTGTTCGAGAGAGATCCAGATATCGTAAAAGTATAAGATTCTCAATTGACCGAGGTAGTTCAGAAATCTCATATCCACACAAAGACAGCACCCTTAAGCATCTCAAAGCTGGTAACATATCATGTAAAACCTTCTTGCCCAAGAAAGAATCCCCTCCATCTCTTGGAAATGATATGAAAGTCCGTAAACACTTAACCTCATTGACAACCTTGAATTTCTCAAATGAATTGTATTCACCCTCAACAAATGAGAAATGGCGAACTTTTTCATCGATAACATCAAGTGGCTTGTCATCATCTAGCCTCAAACAGAATTTTCCAGATATATGTTGAGCTAAATCATGGAGCAGGTCATGCATTACAAAATGGGAATCGTCATTGCTTAATCTCTGAAAAAAACACCTTGATAATAGTTCCCGAAAGTAGTTGTCACCTTCTTCTTCTAGTGATTCGTTGCTTTTCGGCTGCATCACAAGATCTTCAGCCATCCATAGGTGGACTAATTTTTCCTTCTCAAATTTGTAATCTTTAGGAAATGTGGAACAATATGCAAAGCATCGCTTTAGATGTGAAGGGAGATAATGATAGCTCAACCGTAGAGCCGGAGAAATGTCGTTATCTGAATCCCATATCTCGCTTCTTAATATCTTTTTCCAGTCCTCAATCTCCGGTTTAGACCTCAAGAGACCTCCCAGTGACTTTACCGCTAAGGGCAAGCCTTTGCACTTCTCCACAATTTCTTTGCCGATGCTCTCTAGGCCTGGATGAGCCATATGATCTCCACTACCAAATGCATGTTTTGCAAATAATAGCCAAGAATCATTGAATGACAATTGCTTCAAGTGATGACTATCAGTGGTGCGCATTATTGATGCAACTTCGTCACTGCGTGTCGTGACGATAATTCTACTTTCCAGCGCTCCAGCACTGAAAGGTCGCCTTAACAAGTCCCAGTCATTGTAGTTGCGATTCCAAACATCGTCTAATACGATCAGAAATTTCTTCCCTGTGAGACTCCCTTTCAACTTGCTTTGGAGTTTATCAAGGTTGTCGTCGTTATTGCTTGATCCACCAACACCGTCAAGAATTTTCTTTGTTATCATGCCAATATCAAATGGATCCGAAATGCACACCCATGCTTTGACATCAAATTTCTCATTTACTGTAGCATCATTGTAAATGAGTTGAGCAAGGGTTGTCTTCCCCATCCCACCCATTGCAACAATAGGGATCACATGAATTTGATTCATAGATGCACCATAGGGCAACACCAATTCCATAATCTTCTGTTTATCTGTATTCCTCCCGAATACATCAGATTCATCTACCAGAGAAGTAGTTTCTTGGAATTTCCACTGTTTTCGTGGAACGTTCTTAAGCAAATCAAGAGATATTGTTTGCTGGACAAACAACTCCAACTCATTGATAACATCTTTCATATTAGACTCAATTGCTTTATCAGAGAGAGAAGCGAAACAATTGAATCGTAACAGAAATTGCTTCATTTGATTGAAAAATCGAGTCAAACGAACCTGGGTTGTGCTTCTTTGGTTTGGAGGCTGATCATCAGCTTCCAGCTTCTCCTTCAAGGCCTTGGTAGCAATTTGGTCCAACAAGTCTTGGGCTTTGTAGACCACATGCTGGACCTCGTCAAGCCATTTTTTGACATTCTTGTTGCTAATCTGCTTCTCTTCGGCATCATCGAGCACTGCTTGAAGGGCCAGCAATTGTATATTGAGCTTATATATGAGTCCACGGTCCAACTTTCGTTTGGAAAAGAACTCTATGAACTCACGAGTAGCCAACCGATGAATCAGCACATTAGCAGCACCCGAGAGAAAAGCTCCAGCCACCAAAACTTCAGCCATATGTATATATATATATATATATAATCACACACGCACACACAGAGAGGAAGAGAGAGAGTAGCTATGAAAAGGCTTTAGAGAGAAAGAGAGAGAGAGATCTTAGCAATGGAAACTCTTCAATGTTCAATAATTTTGGTTAAAGTTGCTGTGAAATTGCAGAAAAATCTAAAATGAATGTGCACCACACACGGCACATCTTCAGTTAAAGGTTGCATAGGTCACTTCAAAGTTTAATTTTCTTAGAGAGAGGACAACAAACTATGCCAATCTTCAGTATAATGATATGGAACCAACACCACACACTGTCTTAATATATATGTATACATGTGACATTTGCATAAGTATTTAACTATTTATGCATTTTATGAACAAATATAAACATAAAATCCATATGTATATGTGTGAATCTAAAGTGCAAAAGTAAAATTGTTTTTTTGTTACGTTGGATCCTATACTACATTGCATAAAATTCACATACAACCATTTTTGAAGTTTTCTTTCAGTTTCTTTACAGTGATTAGATAGTTGGTATATAAAAAAGCTAAAATCAAATTATAGAAGTATGTTACCCACCACAAAGGCCCTATATGGTTGGTGTTTCTGTTTCATGTTTTATGTTTATTTGTTAGATATTCTAGCGTAACACTAGTCCAAAGTGTGTTTATAATTTTGGTGTTTAATGTATGCATTGATACAGTAGCAACCTGAAATCTATGCAACAAAATTACTAGCAAAAATGTAGTTTCAATTTCAATTCACAGTACAACCAAAATGTTATTTTTAGGTGTCCTAAAAGGTACTTGACAAAATCATTAGAAGAGGTTTTGGGTTTTGGAAGAACGTTTTGAAGAAGTTGGGAGTACCAAATTTTCAAAACGTTTTTTACTTTTTTTTTTTCTGCGTAAAAGTAAAAGCAGAAGTTTTTCCAACAATACCTTAGTAGCTCACATAATAATATTGATTTCGTCTCCATGATTGTGATTGACAAAACCAAAAAAATGAAGCAGTAAAATTTTAAGTGGTAATCAAAGCAAGACTGCCTTAAAAAATTTGAGAGGTCCTAGTCAAGAGGAAATTTTTGGGTGCTTTAACTTCTCCGGTTAAATATTCAGATGTCCAAAAATTTGACTGCAAATTACAATAAATTTAGAAAAAAGACAAATTGTAATAATCAGCAACAAGACCCACAACTGCGTAAAGATTCTCTTCCAGGATTAGTTGTTTGGTAGGTTACAAAATAGGATCTCATTGTAGCTCTATGATGAATTTAAGTAAATGGGAATATTTATTGGAAATGGGAAATGGGAAATTTTTTGTAATGGGCCACAAAAAATCTAAAATGAATGTGCGCCACACACGGCTGAAGTAAAGTCATATTTGATTTCATACCAATAATGCCCACTGACCCTACACAATTAAAGGTTGCATAGGTCACTTCAAAATTTAATTTTCTTAGGGCATGTTTGGGTATTGGGTTTTGGGCTTGGTTTTAATTTTGGGCTTTAATTTGAAGACCAAATCATATTTGGTTATTGGTTTTGGACTTTTTAAAATCAACCATTAAAACTTTTGGACTTGGCCTACCAATTTTGACTTTTCTCTTTCTCTCTGTATATATATATATATATATATGACCGAAAATTTTGACTTTTCTATCTCTCTTTTGGACTTTTTAAAATCAACCATTAAAACTTTTGGACTTGGCCTACCAATTTTGACTTTTCTCTTTCTCTCTGTATATATATATATATATATATGACCGAAAATTTTGACTTTTCTATCTCTCTCTCTCTCTATATATATATATATGACCGAAAATTTTGACTTTTCTATCTCTCTCTCTCTATATATATATATATATGGGTTAACAACCGTAATTGTTGACTTTTTAGGATTTTTTTATATATTTATATATTTTTAATACATATTAGTATATGTATAATAATATTTGGATCAAGACCAATTCCTTACCAAACATGATTTTAAATGGATTAATTTCATTTACACCCCCTGAACTTTGTTCAAAAGGCATTTTGACCCCCCAACTCTGCATAAATGCAGTCAGACCCCTAATTAGGCAAACTTTCATCAGTTTGACCCCCTTATGAACTTTTAGTACATTTTCAAATATGATAATGTGTGAAATGACTAAAATGCCCTTGACCCTATCCCTATTTTAATATATCAATTTGACCCCCTCAATTTAAGGGGTGTAAATGAAATTAACCAAAAAAAATTTTGTTTTCATATTTAACTACCACAAAGTATTCACTAAATTATTTGTATTTTTTAAAAAAAATACTAAATTGCACACATAAATAGTAATTTTTGGTCCAAAAATAAATTTAATTTTATTATTTATGTAAATTAAAATATTTAATTTGTCCATTGTAATATTTATTTCTATTTTAATAAGGAAATAAGATATAAAAACACTTTATTTCATAGAGAATTAATAATAAATTTAAAATTTTAATACATTATTCAATTCAATTAATCTAATTTTCTCTCTCCACCACTTCAACCACCACCACTACCACAATCTCCAAAAAATAAAAATATATATTATATTTTAAATCAAAATTAAAATATAAAATATTTATATTTTTTAAAAAAATACTAAATCACACACATAAATAGCAATTTTTGATCCAAAATAAATTTTATTTTATTGTTTATATAAATAAAACATTCAATTTGTCCATTGTAATATTCAAATATACAAATTTCTATTTTAATATGAAAATAAAATAGAAAAACACATTTATTCATATAAAATTAATGATAATTTAATTTTTTTAATACATTATTTAATTTAATTTATATTCGGAAACACAGTCAGTGCCGCAGCCACAAAGCCCGCCATTGCCGCTGCCGTCGAGCCGGAGACTGCGTCTCTCTCCAGCTTCTGCAATTCGGAGGTTTCCATACGAATTAGGGTTTCCTTGATCGCGATGTCGTCCTCGGTCTCCCCGAGGACCTTGACAGAGAGAAGGAAGTCATGGAGACCTAGGGCATAAAAATTACCGTTATGGAAAGGGTCGCAGCGGATGCAGGAGAAGAATTCTGGCGCGACGTCGTACTTGAAGAAGCAGTGGCCGGTGGCGACGTTGTAGAGGGAGAGGATGGAGCTTCCGAAGAGGACGGCGAGGATCCAGAGGTCGGGTTGAGTCTGAATCCAACAAAGATCTTGGATGCCAAGCTTGGAGAAGAGGGGATAGGAGTCCAAGAAGAGGAGGGGGGACTTGAGGCAGAGGTTGAGGAGGTGGTGGTGGTAGCGGTGGTGCAGGCGGCGGCGGTGGGGGTGTGAAAATTAGGGTTAGGGTTTGGTTTGGTTTGGAAGAGGGGTTGAAGAAGATAGGTGTTTGGATATTGGTTTCAACTAAACCCTAAATAAGGATATCCTTATTCCAATAATGGATAGATTTAAACTTTAACTAGAGCTGTTTGGCAAAGGGTAAAATGGTCTTTTCCTACCTAGTCAATGCCCAAATTTGGTCAGGGGGTCCAAATGATGAAAGTTTGCCTAATTAGGGGGTCTAAATGCATTTATGTAGAGTTGAGGGGTCAAAATGTCTTTTGAACAAAGTTCAGGGGTGTAAATGAAATTAACCCATTTTAAATTTAGGATAAAACCACCCAAGACCAGACAAGACCACCAAAACCAAAATCACAAGACCAGACCACCCAAAACCGCGAACCAAACATGCCCTTAGAGAGAGGACATGTACCCAACACGGTCTTAGAATATACATACATGTGACATTTGCATCAGTATTTATATATTGGGTAATTTGCACTGAGATCCCCTAAACTTTAGGTTAATTACATTTAGAAATTGGTCAATTCACTTTCAGTTCAACAGCCCCTAAACTTTCAATTTTCTTGCAATGACACCCCTGGAGGGTTTTTGGGACTTAAAATTACTCTTGTACCCTTGCTTTAATGTAAAAATTATAAAATTAGAAAATATATATATAAATTTTGAAAAAAAACATATAAAATTCGAAACAAATATATAAAATTCGTAAATATATATATATATAAAATTCGAAAAAATATAAATTTCAAAAAATATATATAAATTTCAAAAAAATATGTAAATTTTGAAAAAAAAACATATATAAATTTTGAAAAAAAATATAAAATTCAGAAAAATATATATAAAATTCGAAAAAAAATTATAAAATTTGAAATATATATATTAAAATTTGAAAAAAATATAAATTTTGAAAAAATATATATAAATATAAAGGGTAAATTACAGAAACTACCCCTCTTGTATTTTGCCAACTAATGTCTAATGTAATGCCTTCTCTAGTATTCTCCTACTAGTTCTAACATTCCAGACTTGAATTTTCAAGCCAGAATATATATTACAAGCTAAGAACAAAGCAAAATAAATACTGCAGATTACATGGTCACAAGCAAAATTAAGCAAAATACATTTTTCATAGCTCTGAAATTTATCATAAGTTCCATAATTTGTTCTGATTACATCCCATGGACAAAATGAAATAACTACCATTTACTGAATGTAGTTATCTAAATCACCTCCTGGTGCCCAAAAAACATTGATAGCACCCACAATCCAGGGTTCTCCCTAATCCTATCAAAGAACTTGTTTGAAATCCAAGTGGATGTAGCTTTTTTAGAAAAGGTTTCTTTGACACATGTATGTTCCTTAACAAGAGTTTTAATTTGATATGTGACATTGTCAAAAGATTGTATATGTTTTCGAAATATATATATATATTTTGAATTTATATATGTTTTTCCGAATTTTATATTTTTTTCATATTTTATATATATATATTTCTGAATTTTATATATTTTTTCAAAATTTATATATGTTTTTCGAAATATAATATATATTTTTCGAAATTTATATTTTAACCAAATTTTATATTTTTTTTCAGAAATTTATGTGTTTTCAAATTTTATATTTTTTCAGAAATTTAATATATTGTTTTTCTAATTTTATATTTTTCCTAAATTTTATATATTTTTTCCAAAATTTATATATGTTTTCAAAATTTATATATATATTTTGAATTTATATATGTTTTTCCGAATTTTATATTTTTCTTTTCAATTTTTATATTTTTTCACATTTTATATATATATTTTCGAAATTTATATATGTTTTTCAAAATATAATATATATTTTCCGAAATGTATATTTTTTCCCGAATTTTATATTTTTTTTCAGAAATTTTTATATGTTTTCAAATTTTATATTTTTTTCCGAAATTAAATACATTCTTTTTCGAATTTATATTTTTTTTCCAAAATTGATATATGTTTTCAAAATTTATATACATAATTTTTGAATTTATATATGTTTTTCCCAATTTTAAATAATGTTTTGAATTTTATATTTTTCTTTTCTAATTTTATATTTTTTTCAAAATTTAATATATATTTTTTAATTTTTTTTTATATTTTTTTGAAAATTATATATGTTTTTCATGTATTAAGATATTCTTGGAATGTTTGTTCTTCCTTTTCTTGTTTGGTTGATAATGCGAAGAAAATGTAATTATCATCTATTTTGAACTGTCGGTACCTACTTGTTTAATGCTTTCATACAGGAATACTTCCAAACAACTTACAAATTTATGGAGCTTTCACCGCGTGTTTTGATTCCCATGCATGGCCAAAGCACATGCTTTGTGGATTCTCAAGTATTTGATCTCCTCACTTTTCTCTCATTCCCAGCTTCCAAATTAGGTTTATGGATTCTAGACTTAATTAAATAATCTGCAATGCATTTGCTGATTATACGAGCAATTATCATTCACTTAAAACCAAAGGGTAATGAAATCGTGCAAGGGTAAAACACAGTAAATAAAATAAAATAAAATAGCTTTCAAGACTCGTGAATTTTATCCTATGTTTCGTTACGCTAATACTCCTCTGACAAGGCTACAAATGTAATTCCATCATTAAGTTATGGAAATGAATTCCAGTGATGCTTAGGCCAACCTAAGCTAACCTTCTCCACTCCATGCTAAAACGCCTCAAGGAAGGATCCCAAAGAGCCACACATTACCCGTAGTTGCAGTCCTGAGCTTGTGCAATGGTGATCCGTTAAACCCTTCCAGTAAAAAACTTCATGAGAAAATTCCTACAAAAGAGCAGGTACGGGACGAATGGTCCATCCATGGTCAACTATAGTGTAAAAATACACTATTATAGACAAAACTACAGAATCTGATGAAGGCTGAAGGATCTTGATGGGCACATCATCCCATCAAGGTACAGGAGCGATCGACCTTTCATCATTCCTTGGTGCTTTCCATCTCTTTCTGCACTTGATCATAAGCAGATAGCAAGGATGATCGCATGTTCGCTATTTCTACAAGTGTCTCCAGAGCTGCATAAAAATGAAACCAGGACTTATATACCAGAGTTCATATATGTGGTGTTACAGGTATCTGTTAGGGATGGAGGTCGTGGGAGGGATAGTATGGAAGGAGGAAAGAGAAGCAGGGGAGCAATTCAATATTGGCTTCTATATATTTGCAAACTGAATCCCGTATCTATTAGCAAAGAGAGATTTTCCTTCTTTTTAGATACATTTGATTTTCTAGTTCCATGGAGCTTTTATCTAAAGTTAAACCTGTAACAGAACAGTCTCACCTCATGAAGCATCTTTAGCAATTTACCTGTCTCAAAGGAAAGTTGGGCAGCTCGAAGCTTTGGAGAAACTAAACCTCCAAACACTGACAGTAATTTGGATCGTTCCTTTTGAGCCTAGGATAGAAGGAGCAGGTATACAAAAAAAATAATTCAGTTCTTGGTAAATATACTACAACAGCTAGTTCAACAAAAGAGTTCACTCTTATTTATTTATTTTTACATTGGAATCCGTTCGACAATTCCTAATTTGGGTTGAAGTTTGTTCAAATAAACCCGTGTTACAAGCACTATTAGGTCCATAAGGTGTATAAAATGGTGAACTTAAGGAAGTCAAATGCAGTAGAGGTGCTGGTACAATGACAGAAAAGCTTGTTTTGAAGAAGGCAAAATTTCCCAAACAGAAACTTCTTTCAGATACTTGAGGCTTGTCGAGACAAGTTATAAGTATAGAACTTTCACGAGGTTATTTGCAGGATACTTACTTGGTCGTCAACCCTAAGCAAAGGTTCGTCACTTGTTTGTCTCTTCTCCTTAATTTCTTTACCTATACACGAGATATTAAGAAGTAACAGGAGAGTAAGATGCTATAAATTTACAAAATTAAGCAGAGGAGGTGAACAAAGATTAATAAGCAAGACATTAAAGATATTCCACAAACCCATTGCATGCTAGAAAAACCCACTATGAAATTGACTCTATGCAATTCCTACAATTATTTGAATGAAGAAGAAAACATCCCTCAAACGTACAAAAGTAGCATTGGAAGAAACTTTAAGATATGGTTCCATATTTTTGTTTACACATCTGTACCACTACAGCTGAGAGGAGGTCCCCATCACCCTACTTTTTGTAGTGTACGCCTACACTAACTTCAAAGCAGCATATAAATCCATAATAAAAATGGAGGAAAGACGAATACCAGAATCCTGGGATACTCCCCGATTTCTAAGCTGAGGAGTAGACTTCATCTGTAACAGCTCAGCCTCATCAAACTTCGCTTCTTCAGAACAGTTATTTTTACTGTCAGGGGACAGCCATTTGCACAAGATAAATTGAGGTCGCTCCATTGTGTCATCAACTACAACAGAAGAGGAAACTGAAGAATATCTGTACTAGGATACGCATCAATGCACATGCATTCGTTTGTGTGTGTGTGTGTGTGAGAGTGAGAGAGAGAGAGAGAGAGAGAGAGGGTAGGTACAACAAAAACTTGCAAAATCATCAACAAATATCATATGAACCTATCTTTCGAATAAACTGCTTTCTTCCCCTAATTTAAGATAAAACTATATAACTATATAATCATCACTAAACGGATTTTGTAGACAAGTTAACCAGTAACATACCATCACATGGTTTTACTTGCAATGATGTGGCAGCAGAGTGGTGTTTGAGGTCAAATAAGGCACTGTTGATACGTGAAGCACCCATGGAATGTCGAGCACTGGCCAATTCCAGCCATCCCTGCAACATTACGGGTCTTAACATTACTCATTTGCAAAAGACCCACAAATAAAGTCAACAACTAACAAATAAGAGACGGACAATGGGATGTAGTACTGTGATTTCGTGATTTTTTGTGTAAAGTTAATCTGAAAGTACAACTATGTCAAGAGGTCAAAATTATATTTAAGTTGCGATTGGTAGCATGAGATTGGTACTTTGGATATGGAATTGAAAGAAAATTAGTTCAGATATTAAACCAACTTTTCTCCAATTCCAACTTCAAAGCACCATCAAATTCTATACTTTCAAACACGACCTTAGTGCCCTTCAAAGTCTAAAATTAAAAGTGCTCCGAAATATAATCAAGATGATCTACTTTACAGTCATCAGTCCCTTTCCTAGATAAACTACATATGTTGTTGCACAGTGAGTACAGTTCCAACATTCCCTTTTCCACAAGCTTCCAATCTTCAATTGTAGACCACAAGAAGGGGCAAGTGGTAAGTGAAAGTGTACGACATAGGGCAGTTTAAAACTAAGATATGATATGAGTCAACTTTAGAACAAAAACTTTCCCATGAACTGAATAATTCAAGTCTTTCAATTGTTCCTTGGCATCCTAATTTATGTTAGTATTAGGGAATAGGTATCTGGTAGATTTAGAGTAAAAATTATCTATAAATAACGCAATCTTTACATTTTCAGTTGTTTTTGTAAGTTCTTATTGGGTAAATTACAATGACCTCCCTGAAGCTTGGAGTATATACAAGCGGATGAAAACTCGGTCATTTTTTTGCAAAGATCCCTCTTTTGACCCAGTTGTCTTGCCAAAAATGTCTCATTTTGTGTTGAGAACATGTCAAGCCTCAAGGAGACACATTGCTCAAAGCACGTTAGTTTCACCCACTTATATAGTCCAGCACGCGGAGGAGGTCTTTTGTATTTTATCCATTCTAATTCTAGATTTCTTTCAGTATGCCTATATAAAGGCTATGATGAAATTGAGTTATTAAGCTTTCAATATCTTTTCAGAAATTCCACTACCCGTTCTTCCACTCCCCTATTTTTGGCCTTTACATTCCCTCCATCTAGTCGCATCTCCGTCTGACTGTCTTCTGAATTCCTTCATCTAGCTTCATCTCATCTATTGTCTTCCAAACCCCTTCTTTCCTTCTAATTTTACAATAGTAACAATCAGATTGTGTTGATTGTGCATCATGTTACATTCTACATTTATTTATCAAAAAAATATAAAATGTTACATTCTACATAGCAACTAATAGGGTTATAATTCCAAACAAGGTCATAAAAATGGAAATGATAGAAAATTCAAGGAATTGCAAGCTACTCACATATCGACCACTTGAAGCCACACAAAGAACGCAAGAAGCGAAAAACAGAAGCCACACAAACTCACATATCGACCACTTAAATTCAATGAAACAAAATGCTCTGCCGACCATATTAAATTTTGTATGAGTAAACAACTACTACCAAAATAGAAGAACCAACCCATGAACTAGTCAACTGTAAAATAATCCCCAAAAATGCCATCAAAACAAACTCATGAATCAATTAATAAAAACAACAAATTTACTATCTAATAATCACAAAACAATAGCTGGGTCAGATGTTTAGTGTTGAACCTGTCGAAGTTTGGAAGATAAGGAATCCAAAAGTGTTAGATAGCTATCCAGAGAATCCATAAACACAACAACATTGTTTTCACCCTCTTCTTGCTCTTCTGTACCTACAATTCATTAACATAAGATTGCATTGCATAAAGATTTTCCCCAATTCACAAAACTTTAATACACAGTATTAAATGGTCACTAGATAACTCCTAAAAAAATTCGAAATTTTGCTTTTACACATATACACATAACACAAAAAACTCAAAATTGAACATATACACACACATATATATATATATGAAGCAGCATCCAATATAAAAATCCCTAATTTCCCTTCTTCTGAATAACAGTGGGATAATACATAAACTCCCAAATTTCCCTTCTTCTGAATAGTTGCATGATCATAGATATATATATAGATAGATCTATATGTAGACATACCTATGTTACTGGACAGGATTTTTTTGTGATGGAGATTGATTGCACCTTCTTCAACCATCTCCATAATAGATAGGAGATAGACTTGGAGTATAAATTAATGAGATTTCCAGGAAAGATTTAAGAGTGGGAGATAGATTAGCGTCTCCGAGAGAGGAGAGTCAGAGTAAGATTTCCGAGGTCTTTTGTTTCTGTTACAATAACACCCATATAAAAAATGTATATATATATATACTTACCCGAATTTAACTTTAAAAGAAATAATATTAGCCTTATAATTATGTGTAGTTATATTGTTAAAATATATATCTATATAGTTATATAATTAAGATTGTCAGGTATTGTATAGTCCGGGTGTGACGTTGAAATTTATTAGTCTTTGGATTAGTTTTTTCAAAAATTGTTTTTGATTTTTTGGGGTGAAAATTTGTTTTAATCTGTAATTGACAAATTGTTTTGAAGAGTATCTCAGTTTTAAAATAGTTTTTTCTTTTGAAAAAAAAATTAGAGAATACTATATTTGTTAATTTTATTCTTGGGCTTTGGCTTAGTGAGAAATATTATAAATAAAATTTATAATCCCAATTGTGCAGCCCCATAATACACATTACTGTGAAGAGTTTTTTTCATCCGTTTTTTCGTTTCCTTAATTTGTTCTGTTATCTATTACTGTGATTTTTCTGATTATCTTAACTAACACTTCTATGTTGTTCCATATTTTTGTCCATATGTTTGTGAGGCACAGAATTGGTATTTTGAATCCCACTTGTTCCTTATTGGGCTTTCTTTCAAACTCTGTTGATTGTTCAGTTCTTACAACCATACATGGCGTTAACGTTATAGGGATTGTGTACTAAAAAACTCTGTTTTGTTTCCAGAAACCGCAGAAGTAGAGAAACTTCCATTTTAAAGGTCATAGAAAATGGAGCAAAAACATTATTCAACATTGTGACTATTCCGAATGGTTTCATTAACTCGCATGATATCATATCATTAACACAAGCATGTATGTATGACCGAGTTATGCTGGTTCACATTTCTTAGTATATCACATTTGTCCCCGTTAGCTTTGCTCTTTTATTAATGCATAATTATGTCACTATTTCTTGGTTAAGGTAATTTATTTTTCTGTGATCCATGGATTTTTAGTTGTATAATGTTTTTTCTTCATTTAATTTGTAATTACATACTCCCCCAACAAAAGTCCTAAACAATTCCTATCGTAAACATTATTGGCTATTTCTTATTTAAGTAAAATTCCAAAGATTCCTGTCACGATTGTGCAGGGCTTCTCCCTAGAAAATTTCAATAGCAGTTGTGCTGAATTTCCGGACAAAGTGGCGGGTAAAATATGAGCCAAAGTGAGGAAAGCTGAGCTATAGCGCCTCCATAGCGGGCACAGAATCGTTTTAGGTTGGATCATTTCTCTTCCACCCCAAGAAATAGTTTATAGTTTCACTTGCAAATCAATTGAATCACTTCTATATAGTGGGAATTTCGTGTAATAACTACCCCGTCTACACAATAGTTTTTCGTCTTTCGCGAGCAACAGTTTCTTGTAATTTGGGTTTCAATCATTTTCTGTTGCTGACTTCAGTTCTTTCTTGGATTGGTGTGTAGGAATTTTCTATGCAGAAGTTTCAGAGGAGTTGCGGTCTCCGTTTCTTATCCAGATGGTTGTGGGCTTACCTGAGTTCTGGTTTCCTGTTAAAAGTTCGGAAGCTAAGGCCGTCGATACTGCTTCCTGCATTGGCCTTGGCTGGCTTTGCTGTGTTGTACAATGTTAAGTCCAAATAATAAATAGTAGGTGCCTATAACACTAGAGCACAAATGACAATATAATTAAAGGAGTTAATATAATGATTAGCATAACAACACTGCTAAGAGTTCAAGGTGGTTATAATCTTGCCTGTGATGGCTACAAAGCCTACAATGCTGCATCTAACGGTTGTGTCACGCAATTGGTATATAATATGACTTCTTGTAAGTATATATTATAGTGATAATGTATATTTGAATAGTAGTAAAGATGGCAAAAACGTGATTGTTACTAGTGGAGACATTGTCACTATTTTACCTAGCGCCATGCTTCAAAAACATTATGCTAAATTTGTATTATATGATTCGAAGGTTATATTTGGTGAATGGAGATAGAATTTTGTTTGGTTTATATTTTAGACAGGTGGACGGAGTTTATGAGGTTGTATTCTATGCATGATTCGTGGTATGGTTCATTATGTATTGTCCGGTTCGTAACGCTTTTGAAAAATGTTAATACTGTTATTTGGTACCGATACTCATTTTTAAGACTGATATTATCCGAGTCCGTTACACCAGTAATGTAACCGTGACCGAAACCGATACTGCGAACCATTATTCTATATAAGAAGTATGATGTTGATGATGGCGGCGCGTGAA
Organism: Cornus suecica; assembly: GCA_963922005.1. Classification (NCBI taxonomy): domain Eukaryota; kingdom Viridiplantae; phylum Streptophyta; class Magnoliopsida; order Cornales; family Cornaceae; genus Cornus; species Cornus suecica. The sequence goes on from OY998247.1 coordinate 53,019,355, forward strand.
GGCTTGGTGGTATTAGCATTTGTTTAAGGAATTATTATAGGGTAGAATAAATAAAGAGATTAAAGATAAAAGCACTATTGTGATAAGTGCTTTGGTTATAGGGATTTGAGGAAAAAAGACTGATGTATTGTTTCATTTAGTTTCTGATTTAAAGTTTGAAGTACTTTGTACAGAAAAAGTTGAAGAATGAGAAAAAAGTATTCATGGAGCAGCAGACGTAGGTATAGAAAGTAATAGTCCAATCAAAAAAAAAAAACATATATATATATATATATGTTTGTGTGTGTATGTATAGTTGTAGAATTGGAAAAAAAAAACTCTTCAAATCACATGCATTATGTGTGTCTATATATACATTAATACGTATATGTATTTATTTTCATTTTGGACTAAAAGGAATCTTATTTTTGCCAAAGGCTTTAATTAAAAGACTAGTACGAATTAAAATATTGACTTTTTGATAAATAAATATATATATAATCTCATTTTCTATTTTTACCTTCCCCGCTCTACGTCCCTCTTTTTCTTTTTTTTATTTACCTGACGATGGAGTTAGTTCTTATATTGTGCACCACTGTCAACCGTGGAGCTATTCTCTCTACCATGTTTATAGAGAAATGAAGACTTCAAAGTAATTTAGAAAAAATAAGAATTAATTAATTTGTACTCATTACTATATGCCTCTATAGTTTTAGATATTCGTAGGGCGGAGACATTATAAATCTAACATTCTCTTTGATTTTGATCAACATGCAATACTCCACAACTAACATGTCATTCAAATTATTTTCATTTGGTGGGAAAATTAAAATGAAAATAGATTAATTCTACAGTTTCAAACAATTTACTAATATACAAACTTTCTGTTTCGTATACAGCTAAGTAAACAACAACCAACCTCATGTTCTATCCATTAATTAACCCCAGTCAAACTTTTTGTGTCTGTAATCTACAAATTCCCATGTAAATTTTATAAAATTAAAAATTATTTTTTATATCAAAAGCAAACAATTTTATTTTTACAATTTTTGACATTAATTTTGTTAAAACAAGAGTCTATAGTTTAGATATTCGTAGGGAAGATACATTATAAATCTAACATTCTCTTTGATTTTGATCAACATGCAATACTCCACAACTAACATGTAATTCAAATTATTTTCATTTGGTGCGAAAATTAAAATGAAAATAGATTAATTCTATAGTGTCAAACAATTTACTAATATACAAACTTTCTCTTTAGTTTACAGCTAAGTAAACAACAATCAACCCCATATTCTATCCATTAACCACATGTCAAACTTTCTTTATCTGTAATCTACAAATTCCCATATAAATTTTATAAAATTAAAAATTATTTTAATTAAAAAAAAAATTATATCAAAAGCAAACAATTTTTTTTTTGTACAATTTTTGACATTAATTTTGTTAAAACAACATTTGTTATCAACATTATAAGCTCCAGCTCTAGCAATTCTCAGTTTATGATGCTATCAAAATTTTCCATGCAGGTTTTGGTTGGCATTTCTACTTGTACATTTTTCTATTATTATTTAATTTCCCCCAAATCTTGATAGGATATAATATGGCAGAACTTTTAGTAATTATGTTCATCGTAAGCCTATCGGTTGCTACAACTTGCAGAAAAAGAATTGCGACTTAAAACATTAAACCCCAAGTATGTAAATACATTTCAGAACACTGTCCACCTAACCAAGAATCTCAACCAAAGTAACCAAAGTATGAGCCATTTTTGGGGACTGCATGAACCCTAGTATTTTGCAGATTTATACATAGGGTCGTTCGGCAACTCTGAATTGGAGCCTTGGATTTGGATTTGGGACTCCCAATTCCAAATCCATTGTTCCGATGTAACAAAATGATATTCAATTCTAAATCCACCAATTTCACATGAGAAGTTAGGCCAATAAATACTTTTTTTCTAACAACTAATTTTTCACAACTACAAATATATATATATATATATATATATGTCTATATATCTATATCTATATTACTTATAAAAGTAAAGGCCTTTTTATTTTTTCTAAACATTTTTTAAATAAAAAAAGTTGTATATTAATTACTTAAAATACGTGCCTTTTCATTATATTATTTAATTGTTTAGATAAAAAAAAAAATTCTGAATGTCTCTTGCTAAAGACACATTGTTTCCTTGTAACCTTTTATCTCTTAATGCTCGTGCAAGAGACATATCGTTTCCTTGTTAGAAACCTCATAGTTCAAAAAAGTTGTCTTGACAATAAGAATTGGAGTTCATTAATAAGAATAACTTTTTAAACCAAATTTTATCTCTAAATGACTCTTGTAAAAGACATATCGTTTCCTTTATAAAACCTCATAATTAAAAAAAAGTATTTTGTCAATAAGAATTTCAATTCATTAATAAGAGTGACTCACTCTCTAAGCTCAAATTCAAGATAATTTAGGTGATGTATCAATTGAATCTAATTTGATCAAGGAAGTTTAACAATTTTGTCTCCGTATTTCCCTATGTATGTTTCCTCTCTTCTTTTGATATCTTACTTTTTAAAAAAATTAAATATTCTTCTCTTCGATTTTCACTATATTAGGTTGAGTTTATAGTTTATGTTTTATAACTATTAGTTTGAGTTCAAATTAGTGAATTTACAATGAAGTTAATAATTATTGTATAAAATATTGAGATTTTTTTTTCTTTTTTTTTTCTTCTCCCTCTTATTGATCCATTCCTTCTTATTCCATTTTTCACTCGGCGGGAGTTCTATTTTTATTGCTATGATTAATTTTGGTTATATATTTTTGTTGTTTATTATTATTGAAATTTTTTTGCTACGTTTAATTAAAAAATTTCATATATAGTTATATATATTTATCTTATTTGTGTATTTTTATCTATTTATCTATTTCAAGATAGTGAGAGAAACGAACCAAAGTTATTATACATACATATATATATATATATTTGCATATTATTTTAGAATTGTTCAAAAAAAAATTTATTTGCACGTATTTTTTACTAGTATATACAAATATATACACTCATGTATATATATAATTTGAATACACATACATACACACAAACTCACACATATTTACATATTCACATACACACATACATACATGTCACATGTCACATGCACATATATATATACATACACATCGATATATATATATATACATATATATACTAGGCAAAAGCATGTCCTTTGCACATGTTAAAAGATTTATGATAAATGAATGAAGTTAAAAATATATATATATTGAAAATCTTACGAAGAATGGAAATATATATTAAATATACTATTGTACGAAGAATGGAATACTTTATATCCTGAACTTCTCTATTGCCATTAAATTTTGGAACACACTTATATTTCAAAGGTTGAAAATCTTACGCTTTATTTCTCAACTTGTTAACCAGTGCAATAAGTCTAGAAACAAATGAATCCAATAGAAGAGATATAATATAGAAGCTTAAAAACAAAGTGATTTTTAGAAACAAATGAATCCAATAGAGGAGTCTCCAGTTTTTCATATACTCTCTGCATCACCTTTTTACATTTATATAGTTGTATCTATTCTGAAAAAATTACCATTTTGAATTTAAGACAACCCAAAAAAATTCTATACATAATTAATTTAAAAAATATTTCCAAAAAGGGTATGAGGATAATAAGAGAGTGAAACGGTGTGAGAAAATATTTTATTTTTTATTTAAAATGTGAAAAAAAAATGTTTGAAAATATTATAGGGGGCTTGTACTTTTATAAGTAGTATAAATATTCACAGTTTCATACATAAATCTATCTATATTGTTTAATTTAATTTAAAATTTATGATATTTTATATTCAAATTGGGCTTAGTATTGAAATTCACATTCAAATTGAATTTGAGATTGAAATCCAATTACACTTGAATTCCAAAACTTGTCCGAACAATGTATTTGAAATTGTATTGGTGGAATTCCAAAACCGCACAACTGAACCGACCATAGCAGAATTGAAACAGATATAGATTAAGAAAATGATTTGCCAAGACGATACGCCTTCTCTTTCTGAATGAAAAAATAGAAACAGGAAAAGGACCGAGTTCTGAAGCTCCAAACAAACGAAGGAGACCATTTCCTTTTTTATGGTGAATGCACCTTTTTACAAATTCCATATAAGCAACAGTTTTTCTGTGCTTATATTACATATTTGCCTACTTACTAATGCCAGATCAATTCATGATAGTTCTCTTTCAATCACCATGTAAGTCCCAATGTGGTGTCATACTCTGGACAGTTGAAAGTTGAAACTTGGGTCGATAATGCATCTTCCCACGAAACCGTAAAATTGGAACACAGCTACCATCCACCATTGCAGTCGATAAACTTACAGTATCCGAAGAAGATCACAACTCAGAATTCCAAGGTACAATCTGCCCCCCCGCAATTGAAGAGGATAAAGTTATAATTAACAATCATCACCTTCTGTTTACATCTCTGAAGGCAGATCGTATTTTACATTTCCAAGGTAGAGTCCGCATGCAGGGGCCATGGGACTAGCAGCAGTCACTGTCTTTGCATCCAGGATGCGTTCAACTGACAAGATTCAATGATTTTAAAATGCAAAATTAGCCCAAAACAATAGTCAAATATAGTGCTTTGTATATAAACAGGATAAGAAAGTAACATATATACATATAACCATACAAACCATCAGGAATAGTCAAATCTCCAGTGCCAACACATTTGAGAACACCAACCAGCAATCTCACCTGGGAAAAATTTAACCGAAACCTAAAAGTCATATCAACGGCAAAAAATTAAATAAGTAACGAAGAAAAAAATATTTTTAAAGGGTTACTACCCCATTTTTTCCCAGTTAAAAGGCTACACCACTTCCTATAAATTTTACTAGATACACTAGATGAGACCTTCAATCAGAATGGTGTTTCAACATTGAGCACAAAAACACTATATATGTCATTTGGCCAGAAATGTAAGTTTTTTTTTCTTCAGGTTTTTCTGTCAATAGATAACACAATCTAATATTTATTGTAATAGTGACCCATAATCAACTACAGAAGTGAACAAGTACATGGATGATCATATTGTCTTCTACAATAAGAAAACCGGTTAAGATGGTTCGGACATGTAATACCCCGTATTTAAATAATTTCGGTATTTGCCTTTTTTATTTCGAATAACATGTTGGGTATTTAAATTATTGAATGAGAGTTGTGCACATGTACCTATTGAGATTGGCAGGTTTAGATTTTCTGCCGATTTATTAGTTCTTGGCATGCATGCTTGCAATGTGATACTTGGGATGGACTAGCTATCTCACTACCATGCACAGTTGGACTGTCGTGGTAAGACGATAGTCTTTGCGATACCAGGACAAGAGATGTATTTGATTGCTGCACATCGATCTAGTACGCATTTGTTTTATATCGATGCAGAGACTCAGGAGTAGACTACTATATCCATGGATAGTATTCCTGAAGTTCGTGATTTTCAGGATGTGTTTCGGGAGATTCTAGGGTTACCTCCGAGTCGTGAGATCGACTTTGTTATCGACTTAGCTCCAGGCACCAGGCCTATTGCTAAGGCACCGTACAAGATGACACCAGTGGAGATGCGGGAGCTGAAGGATAAGATTCAGCAACTTCTTAGCTAGGGTTTCATTCGTAGGAGTACTTCACCTTCACCCTAGGGAGCACCGGTGTTGTTTGTGAAGAAGGACGATTCCCTTCGTCTTTGTATTGATTACAGGGAGCTGAATAAAGTCACAATTCCCAACAAGTATCCGCTGCCTAGGATTGATGATTTATTTGATCAGTTGAGGGGAGCCACCTGCTTCTCAAAAATAGATTTGAGGTCTGGGTATCATCAACTTCGTGACAGAGAACAGGATGTGTCGAAGACAGCGTTCCTCACTCGTTATGGGTCGTACGAATTTCGGGTCATGCCTTTTGGGTTGACCAACGCTTCAGCTGTCTTTATGGATTTGATGAATAGAGAATTTCGACCATTATTGGACCAATTTGTCATTATGTTCATTGATGACATCTTGGTCTATTCTAGGTCAGAGGAGGATCATGCCAGGCATTTGCAGATAGTGTTGCAGACACTTAGAGAGCACCATCTTTATGCAAAGTTTGAAAAGTGTTCTTTCTGGCAGAAGGAAGTAAAATTTTTGGGGCATATATTGTCAGAGAAAGGTCTAGCGGTGGATCCAGCGAAAGTCTCAACGGTCCTGGAGTGGGGACAACCTACCTCACCTACAGAGATTCGTACATATATCAATTTATCATTACAAATCTCTATATATATACATGATCTATACATATACTTACGGATCTGTAAATATATGTATACACAGAATATATACCAGCATACATATACATGAATACAAACATACTCTAACAGATCTATATATATATATGTCTATATAACTTCACGAATCTCTACATATATACATGATCTATACATATACTTACGGATCTGTACATATATTTATACACAGGATATATATCATCATACATATATATGAATATGAACATACTCTAGTAGATCTATACATATATGTCTATATAACTTCATGAATCTCTACATATATACATGATCTATACATACATGTATATACCGAATATAGAAACTTCATATATGAACATGATTTACACATACATATACGTACGAAAATATAATATAGCAGATTATAAATGCACAAAATAAAGGCTACGAATTTTAGCACAAAAAGGAAGAGTAGAACATATGTACATGCCTGATTTATAGAGCTCGCGCCACCACCAATCCAGGTTCGAATCAAGTAGTTTTCTCTCTATATATATACATATATACGTGTACGTGAAAGAAGAAGAAGAAGAAGAAGAGAAGTCTGTAATTTTGATAAAGAAATAGCTGAAATCCTTATGCTTATATAGGAAAAGCTAGGGTATGATAGATAACCATAATCCCCCTAGATCTGCCAAAATAACCAAAGTGTCACTCGTCACAAAGACCATTATACCCCCATCAGATCACCTAATAACAAAATTACTTATTCCCCTTAAAATGACAAGAATAACCTTATTCAATAATTTAAATACCCAACATGTTATTCGAAATAAATAAGACAAATACTGAAATTATTTAAATACGGGGTATTACATTCTTACCCCCCTAATAATGGAATTCAGCACACACTTGAAATAAATAACTCTGGGTACTTTCCACGAACCTCACCCTCCCTTTCCCAGGTGGATTCCGCCTCGTTGTGATGACTCCACTGAACACGTATAATGGGAATGACTTTCGTGCGGAGTACTTGATCCCTACGATCCCAAATGCAATAAGGCTACTCCGCATAAGTCGCATCCGGCTGTAACTCAATATCTCCCACATCTATATGCTGATATACATCCTCATCTCGAAGAAAACGTCGTAACATAGAAACATGGAAGAAGTTATGCACCCTGTGCATATGATCAGGTAAAGCCAAACGATAAGCCACTGGTCCAATCCTGTCGGTAATCATGAAAGGGCCTACAAAGCAAGGTGATAGTTTCCCTTTCTTCCCAAATCGCATCACTCCATTCATGGGAGACACCTTAAGTAGAACCTGCTCCCCCACTCTCAACTCTAAGGCTCGGGTCCGACGGTCAGCGTAACTCTTCTGTCTACTCTGAGCAATCTTCATACGATCCTGAATAAGAGTAATCTTCTTTGATGCATCCTGGATGTACTCAGGACCCAGAAATTTGCTCTCTCCAACTCCCATCCAACATATTGGAGATCTACACGGTCGACCATACAAGGCCTCAAACAATGTCATACCGATAGTCTTCCGGTAACTATTGTTTTGGGCAAACTCTGACAGTGGCAAGTAAAACTCCCAGTTGCCCTTGAAATCAAAGACACAAGCTCGAAGCATATCCTCCAAAATCTGGTTAACTCTCTCAGTCTGACCATCTGTCTGTGAGTGGTAAGTTGTACTTAGATGCAATTCGGTACCCAAGGCCCACTGAAAACTTGCCCAAAACCCAGATACAAAGTTCTAATCTCTATCTGAGACAATAGACAATGGAATCCCATGAAGTTTCACTATCTAAGCAATGTAAAGCTTCGCTAACTGCTCCGATGTAAAATCATAACGAATAGGTAGGAAATGAGCAAACTTAGTAAGTCTATCAACAATCACCCAAATGGAGTCATGGTTTTGAGGAGAAGTAGGTAATCCCTCAATGAAATCCATGAAAATGCTCTCCCATTTCCACTCAGGCACTGGAAGTGGCTGTGATGATCCCGGCGGCCTCTGGTGATCAATCTTTACCATTTGGCAAGTATTGCACTTGGAGACAAAAATAGCAACATCCCGCTTCATACCAACCCACCAAAATTGACGTTTCATATCCTGGTACATTTTATCCCCCCCAGGATGCACTGCAAAAGGAGAGTTATGAGCTTCTCTCATCACATCTTTCCTCAAGTCCTCAGTAGGAGGAACGATCAATCGTCCCTTGTATCTCAAACCTCCATCAGAGTCAACTGAGTATAAAGGAATCTCCCCAGATGCCAACTCCATAACTTTAGCAATGCACTGTTGATCCACTTGTTGGGCCTTGACTACCCTCCGAATAATAGCAAGCGTCACCACTACACATGCCGCAAAAACATCAGCTAACTCATCAATTGTCCTCAGTGCATTCCACTCAGTCTCAAACAAAGCTGAAAGACTAGCATAGGGTCGACGGTTAAGAGCGTCTGCCACTACATTAGCCTTCCCTGGATGATACTGAATGGAGAAGTGATAGTCCTTCACAAATTCCAGCCATCTGCGCTGCCTCATATTTAGTTCCCTCTGCGTGAATAGATACTGCAAATTCTTGTGATCACTGAATAATCTGAAAGCCTCACCTAAGAGATAGTGCCTCCAAATCCTCAGTGCAAAAACAACTGCTGCTAACTCCAAATCGTGTGTCGGGTAGTTAAGCCCATGCGACTTAAGCTTACGCAAAGCATAAGATACTGGTCTCTCCTCCCGTATCAATACATAACCCAAACCCTGCAATGAGGCATCTGTAAAGACAAGATACTCAATTCCACTTTGTGGGGTAGCTAGAACAAGTGCGGATGTCAACCTCGTCTTCAATTCATCAAAGGTTGTCTGGCAGTGGTCATCCCAAATAAACGGCACTCATTTCTTAGTCAAGTAGGTGATTGGACCAGGGATCTTCGAAAAGCCCTGAATGAACCTGCGGTAATATCCAGCCAAGCCCAGAAAGCTACGAATCTTTGTAGGTCCGTATTTAAATAATTTCAGTATTTACCTTATTTACTTCGAATAGCATGTTGGGTATTTAAATTATTGAATGAGGTCATTCTTGTCATTTTAAAGAGAATAAGTAATTTTGTTATTAGGTTATCTGATAGGGGTATAATGATCTTTGTGACGAGTGGCACTTTGGTTATTTTGGCAGATCTAGGAGCATTATGGTCATCTACCATACCCTAGCTTTTCCTATATAAGCATAAGGATTTCAACTATTTCTCTCTCAAAATTACAGACTTCTCTTCCTCTTCTTTCACATATACGTATATATGTATATATAGAGAGAGAACAAGTACTTGATTCGAATCTGGATTGGTGGTGGCGTGAGTTCTACAAATCAGGCATGTACATATGTTCTACTCTTCCCCTTTGTACTAAAATTCGTAGTCTTTATTTTGTGCATCTATAATCTGCTATATTATATTTTCGTACGTATATGTATGTGTAAATCATGTTCATATATGAAGTTTCTATATTCGGTATATACATGTATGTAGAGATCATGTATATATGTAGAGATTCGTGAAGTTATATAGACATATATGTATAGATTTACTAGAGTATGTTCGTATTCATGAATATGTATGATGATATATATCTTGTGTATACATATATGTACAGATCCGTAAGTATATGTATAAATCATGCATATATGTAGAGATTCGTGAAATTATATAGACATATATGTATAGATCTGTTAGAGTATGTTTGTATTCATTATATGTATGATGATATATATTATGTGTATACATATATGTACAGATCCGTAAGTATATGTATAGATCATGTATATATATAAAGATTTGTAATGATAAATTGATATATGTACGAATCTATGCTTATCTGTAGTTATATGTATAGATCTGTTTTACCATGTTTATATCCATGAATATATACGATGTTATTATATTATGTTTAGATATACATGTAGGGATTCGTGTTTACATGTATAGATCTGTGAGCATATGTATATGTCTTGTTATTGTGATTCTGTTGAGGTATATACGATTTGAACTATGAGAATACAAAAATATTTTAGGTTTCAATGTTGACAATGATTTTCAATACTGTTATTAAAAACATTGCATATTTATGAATTTTTTTTCTTTATTTTCTTTGTTGTTAGACTCTGGACATTGATTTATATTGTTATTATGTGTTTCACGTATTATACTCGAACGTGTATTTTCGACCGTCTAAATGAATAGCTTTGGTCGTATAAATTTACAGTATTTCTTTACACCGGGGCGCTGCCCCAGTCCCCCCAGGCTCGACGTTATAAATTGTTATACGTTCCAGAATAAAGAATACAAATGAATTAATAATTTCGTAAAATCATAAGATTTAATTAAATGACTATGGTTGGGAGATTTAAAAGGAACCACAAGGAAGGTGACTAATAACACAGTCTCGTTAGTACCACGGGACATGGGTGAGTTGTCACGGCATGGGTGAGTTGTCGGGTATGTGGTTATGATAGGGCATGGAGGTTATGAAAATCGGATTAATGGAAGGAATTTATGGAGATAATTATATTTTAATGGTGGTATTTTAGTGACTATAATTATAGTAAGGTATATTAATATTTCTTAATATTTTTGGGATAGATGTCACTAGGAAAGGGGATGGATTTTTGGTATTCTGTTTAAGATCATGTAAAGTTGTACTTGGTCGTGGGTTTAACCCACATTTATTGTTGTTTCAAGTCCTCGGCAGTTTTACCAGCAGGGTTGAGGACTTCCCATCTACCTATTTGATCCTACCGTTCGTTTCTTTCCACTCCAGGGTAGGATCCGATTTATGACATCTTCTGTATTTCTTTTATGCGTGGTTCTAGGGGTCCATGTTTATGGAATTCCCAAGTTGTACCTTGTGAGACTTATTGTATTATGAAGATGTATTGGGTGTGGTCTCTTTCATGTATAAGTTGTATCCTTAACTCTTATTTATGTTACTATATCTCTATTTTATGTCTTATCATCGGTGCTTATGTTTATCAATTGCAGTCGCTCCTAGTTTTCTGTGTATGGGTCTGGCCAACCTATGCATGAAAATTTGGGGGTTGTCACAGGACATGTACCAAGATGACTTTTTAAGTATGACGATAAGGAAAATTGACATTGTCCGGTTTTTCTTTTTCCAGTTTTTTTCTCTATGGATGACACAATCTAATATTTATTGTATTTGTGACCAATAATCAACTACAATAGAGAACAGGTACATGGATGATGATATTGTCTTCTATAATAAGAAAATTGGTTAAGATGGTTCGGACATGCATACAGATGATTTTTTAAGTATCACGGTTAGGAAAATTGACATAGTCAGCATTAAGGGTAATTGCAGAAAGAGGAGGAAGACCAGAGTTAACGTGGATAGAGTTAGTAAAGAAAGATATAACATGTGGATTGACTGAGAGGTCTTGAATAAAGCATAACTGAAACACGGGTTTCATGCAAGTGATCCTAGGTAATGTCAAAAGGGTTAGCTGCTATTTGTATATGTTTTCCGTAAGACCAACTTCTAAAATACATATATATTCATATATACAAAAAAAGAACAAGTACCTATAAGCACACTCATAGAACATTTGAATGTAAAATCAGGCTCCTCATTCTTTAAAGGAATTTCTGGTAACAATGCCAGGTGAAGGGCTGCAATCCGTTGCCCAGCCCATGTTATCAGGGCCCAATACAGATCTTGAAGTTAGAAATTCAGGCACAGTTCAAGTACATATATGATCATTAGATATAATCTTTCTTTTTTGCAAATTTTTTCACATTAATCTTTACCCAACTCAGTTGACAAATCTAGACCAACCATGTAAAATTTGGGCACAAGTCGTATAAACCTACCCCAATTCACCAAACCAGACCATAAAGCTTTTGTTTCTAACCCACACTCAACTTCTTGATACCTTCGATCCATCGGAGCAAATGCCCATTGATGTTGGCACATCAAGCGACTGAGGTGCACAAAATTACAATACCTCAACAGTGACTTAGAAAACAGAAATATAGACAAGCTAAGATACGAACAGGATTAGATGGGAAAGAAGCATAAGACCAACCTGGTGGTACAAAAAGGAGCGTGATCTCGCAGTTACCACATAGCAACGGTATCTTCTCCTTGTGCCAAATCCTCGAGCTGTTTCACCATTTGAGCAATCTACCTTATCATGACCGGAAATTGTGGGATTCGGAGGCAAATCAATCTTTACCTTGTTATAGATTGCAAAAGGACCTCCAACATAGCTGCTTTGTTCCCTCTCTGTGAATGATGGAAAATATGGAGTTGAAACTACCTCAGTAACATTGAGTTCATCTAAAGTTCTGATAGGTGACTTTGCCTGTTAACCATAAAGATTGCATTGTCATTACTCCTACCTTGCAAGACAATTCGATGTAAAAGTTTAAGCCGAATGTCAAAACCAAAGGGCAGTTGCATAATTGTTAAGCCAAATTATCAATGGCATTTCTCAGTAATACCCACAAAGATGATACAGTATCATCTTTGTGCTGTCAGATTCCAGAGATGATACAGTATCATCGGTGAAGGGTGGAAGAAGTAAGAAGTATATTAAAAAGTATTCAAACGGGGAGCACATCCCTAGAACAACAAAGGCCACACAAGACCCTAAGGGCCCAACGAACCCATAAAAATGAACTCTCTCCTCTATGGACGTACAAGATCTACCCATAACCCAAATATGTATTTGATGCCCAGAGAAATATGCTAACTCATCCTTCAGATACATTTTCGTATTATTACTATTTTAAATTTTCTTTCTGTTTCTTTGACAAGTAAGATTTACCCTTCAAAAAGAAATAGTCCAAGGAACTTCCATATCTTCCTGAAATTCTGGGTAATGCATAAAATTGACCCCTCTTGGGACACATAATTTTCTAGAACTTGTCTAGTATCCTAGCACAAGTTTCAATGGTGTGGTTGGGAAGATCACAATAATGATGATAACATAACAAAGGACTTCTTACCTTTGTCTAGAATATATTTGAATGAAGCATCATGTTACATGCATTCCAAAAAGAATAATGTTTCCCTACATCCACGAAGAAAATAATGGAAGTAAAATGAACCATCCTACCTGACAAGAAGCTGCTCTGAAGGAACTAAAATCGTGGTGTCCTACAAGAACTTTGCATGCTTTCTGGACAATAATCGGCTAACTGTTAATTTTAATTTTGTGTAAGATCAATAAAGCATTAAAGCAAATGTGAAAAAACAAACAATGTTGAAAACAGCTAACCAACCTGCATAGCTAGAAGATCCAGCTCCTCAGGTACATGCCAAGCCCGATCTTTCTCATATAATATCAAAGGCTCTGGCCCAGACACCAACCGATAGAAGTACCTAAAGAAAAATTGTTACACAATATATTAAAGATAGGCAGAATTGAATGCATGTAGTATATAAACCATAGTTTAAAATATATGGTCATTGATTTCAAACACTAGAAGGTTATACAGCTAGAATTATCACATTAAAGCAATTCTTTCTGGTAGATATTACAATTTTACACAGAAAAGTGTCTGGATATAGTATAGTCTCGCTCCTAACAAACCATAAGCAGTAGAATATTATAATTGCATAAAAGTACAGCAACGCAACTGTTAGAAAGTTTATACGCATGCATGCATATTTCACTTATAGTTGTAAATTCTACTCCTATAATTTGAATGTTGATACTTACGTGCGCTCTTGAGCTTTATATCTTGCATGAAAATTAGCAGAAACAGGTCGAACATCAATTACTGATATATCACCTTCACTCTTCAGATGCAAAGCCAAAACCAGAAATGTGTGAGGATCCCAACATGAAGTTATGAATGAAAATTAGCAGAAACAGGTCGAACATCAATTACTGATATATCACCTTCACTCTTCAGATGCAAAGCCAAAACCAGAAATGTGTGAGGATCCCAACATGAAGTTATGAGGGTATGAGAGAGGTCAAACAAAATTGTATGTAAAACTCTAGGAATGCAGATTGACCAAGGTTTCAGGACAATAATTCACAATAATTTTCAACCCAAGTTGTGAACACTAATTTGAACATGATAAATTATCATCTCTTGTTTTATGGCTTGCAGCAAATGTCTATCCAGCCAACATGTGATCAATTTATTTATACTAGAACTAGCCCCAACCTAACGAAATTGGTTTGGCTCAAAAAGTTGGGTTGTTCTCTTTTATATGCAACAACCAATTGAATATGCAACTAATGAGAATCAGGGTATAAACAGCAGAACCCAACGGAAGTATCAACTAATAAGGACCAATTAGTTTATTAAGAAATCATCATGATCCTGCTACTACTAGATTTATGATTATTTGCGGAACCATATGAAAAAAGTCAACATTTTTTGACAACGATAAAACCTAAGGAATCAACAAACAATTTGACAGAACTAGTAACCAACTTCAAGTGTTCTCCTTCAAACATGAAAAATAAAAAAGATCATACTGCAGTTAGTTTTCAGTAGATGAAGAGAGAAATTAAGTTGAGAGCAATTACTAAAGTATAACATGTTAAAATGAATGTCAAAATAGAGGAAAATGAAAGGGGAAAAGTCGATGGATATCGTTCACATGCGGATATCACGAATTTTCGAGGAAAATGGATACTAAGAAAGAAAGAGAGAATCGAACATATGAAAAGAACAGAGAGGAAGATAGTTTAGGGTGGGAAAAGAAGTGTCTTCCAAGCCTCATATTCACAATATATTACCAAAAAAAGAATAAAAAGGAAAGAAGAGAAGATAGAGATGCTGATACAGGGCTGACAAAAGCGAGGAGAGATATAGAGCAAAAGCACTTTAAGAAGTCAGAACTAGTCACTTCGTACATTAGAAGACCCTTAAAACCAAAACTCCTTTCTAAAATAAAAATCTCCCAATGAAAAATAAGCCCCAAATTCTTTTCTTTCATTTTATTTCCTTTCGGGAATTATAAGCGCCGAATTCCATTCCAAGGAACCATCTGATTCCTAAAGGGTCATTCAATGTGCTACTCATCAGTTGAAGGTGCTGAAATAATGACTGGAAACACAAACTGATTGCACTTGAAATTCATGTGTTCTCATAGTTGAAATCTATACTACTTATAAAAGTGTGAGGCTTTTGAATATTTGAACACTAGCTAATTAAATCACCACCAATTAAATATTTTAGTTTTTACGCATTAATTCATATTTTTAATTACTAACTATAGTTCTATCAACTAACAACAACATTAATACCTGGGTAACTTTTGAATTTTCAATATTCCTTGCTTAATGATTAAAATGATGGAAATTTCTAATCCACATGTGTATTGTATTAAGCTTTGTAATATTGTTTAAGTTTAAAAGTTATAACCTTTCATTTTTCATCTGTTGTCTTACAAGTTCTTTGATTATTTCTCACGTGCGTCGAGCGTGGATTATTACTAGTTCTAAAAAATCCGTCCTATTGTAGGCCCTGAGAAATAGGACTGCCTTGAAAGATAGGTTATAAAGGTGAAGGAAGTCTTTGTTAGACAGCAGCCTAACTTTCATAAGCAAAAGTTTCTTATTCAAAGACCAAACAATCCTGTATCGAGAAAAGCTTATATCACAAGGGTCAAAAGGTGCTATCAACAATTATATTGTAATCACGTCCTGATGTGTTGCATTTTATTCGCGAATATAATGAATGTCAATAAAAATTCCTGTCCTACTTTACTGTCCAGAGAACAAGGCCTAGCTTGCAAAGATAGCTTACAAAGGTTAAGGAAGTTTTTGTTAGCCAGAACAGCAAGCGAACACCTGAGCTCACCTGTTATCCATGAGAGAAGCCCTTGAACTAAAAAAGAAATAAAAGGGATCAAGGGAGGCAAACTGGTGTCTTCCAGTTTCCACGCTTCTCATTAACAAGAGATGGGGATAAAAAAGAGGGGAGTGAAGAGAAATTGAAAAGGTATGGCACAGAAGTATGATTAAGGCATGAGATAGGGAGACATTGGGAAAGGTGCACAAACCCACTAATTTTTGTTGGTGTGACAGAAAAACCATAAAAATCGAAACTCCATTATAAAATAAAAATGACAACATAAAATAAGCTCGAATTAAATTCCCAGACCCTGAAAGTAAATGAAACCCTTAAAGTACATCAAAATTCTAATGAAAAACTCCTAAAAGGCATCTAATAGCATTAAGTAAAACTAACATGACGCGTGTGTGTGTGTGCCCTTGCCTGTATGATATTCATGGACGTGGAAGATAAATTACAAGATCAGATTGTACATAAGTAACTTCTGAAATTGAGAGATCTTAGACAATTGAAACAAGCACCTGTAAAAAATGATTTAAAGCTCTTCTAACAACTGCAGGTTCATGAGGTGGTAACTGCATGTCAACAAAAATTGAAACAATTGGACTACAAACACCAGTGAAGCAAATCATATAACATACAGATCTTAGAAGTTACATAAAAATTAATAAATAAAAGACCAGGCAATGAGTAATGAAGAAAAACAGCAAGTATAGGTAGAGGACCAAAGAAACAGAGTCCACAAATCTTAGTAGTAGAGAACCTCAATTAATACGATGCAGGCCTATGGTAACAAATGTACTAACTAATCAGATAAAAAAACATATATACATGTGTAAGTATTATGGTTCAGTTCTGGTTCGCTCAGTTTTTTTGACATCTAAACTGTGGACACTGGTCCTTATGCGTCCATGAATTTTGGAACCTGAAACTGAACATTGATCCCCAGCACCAAACTAAATCGTGTGGTTAGAATTGATTCGGATCAGATTGACAGTTTCAATGAATCTACGTCCACCCTAAAAACCTGATTTGGATTTGAATCAAGATCAATTTCCATGCTAGTCAGTGTTCAACTCGGATTTACATGGGATTGGTTCTAATCGGGTCTGTCTTGCGCCCAAATCAGATTACATATCCATGTCTGCTAAAAGTAGAACACATCTCCCCATACATATTGGAGTCAACAGGGTCCGATCCTCATGTGATGGTCAATACAGATCAACTACAAGATCATTCTGAATGTGTCCCAAAATGACATTAATGTCATAATCATGGATTAAAGTTCCTATTAACATACTTCTGAATTTTGGTTGGTTCCAGATACTACCAAGATGAACAGTGCATAATATGGTAGTATTAGTATTCAATCTGAATACACAATCTGATTCACATAAGAAACATCAGTAATGTTTTCTGACATGTTTAGCAATATTTCTGCATTAATATAGGCATCACGACATCATGACACCATTATGAATTTGACTGATGCATTATAAGTAGCATGAACAAATAATAATTTACAGAGGCAAAGTAGCATGAAAAAATAATACATTCCAGAGCCAAAATTATACGCCAGTAGTGATCTCCCATTGAAATATATGAAATTATTTTTATTCCTTGCAGCAATTAAAAAATCAGTTTCATAAAAGGGTCTCAAATTGAGGTGTTACACGCATGAAATGGAAAAACCAATATGGAACATATTAAGTAAAACAGTAATGTAATCATATAAGAAACTGCAATTATTTCATCAAGTGGAAACTCTTATCCACTTGGCAACATCGAAAAGGTGAAACAAGTTTAAACTTTGTAGGTAAGTACCACTTCACCAGGTTTCCTTTTGCTTATGCGTTCCACATCAACATGGCAAACATTTGACAATGCATGTACTCCTGCATCCTACCAGTAGTAATAAACTAAACATCAACTTCCAATCGAAAAAAACATATGAACAAAAAAATAATAATCAATAAACAAAAAATAGGCATACAGCGACAAAGATTAATGGAATATTGTGTTGAATGCAAATTTATCATCATAAATGAAATCTAACAGTACTCTTAACCCGCCATGTGAAGAATTGCAGATCCATTCAACGTAATGCCACTGGATCAACACCAACTAATATACACAGCCAGCTAAGATCAAGAAAACAGTCACCTACTCACCTAAAAAACAGTAATATATGAGCAGCTCTGCCTTATCACGAATTCTACAGTGAATCACTCATCTTCAGTTAGGCTTCACTTCACACATGTTTGCTTCTAGACAAAACATTTCTTTACCACGATAATGGTTTTCAGAAATTCCAACCATCTTGATAAGGCATTTATAATAGCAAAATACTGACACTACATGAATCTAACTCTAAAATTATAACCAACTTTCCTTAACAGTGAACTTCATAATGGATAGTTAATAATATAACAATGGTCAGCTTCAGGTATAATGATTCTTGGGATCAAATTTTCATCCATCTTCTTTCTACTCCAGGCTTAACTAAAGTCATCAAAAGGCCACTAGATTCTAATATATCTGGGCAAAATCTGAAACACTACTATAATTCTGATAGTGTGCAACATACCGTCAA
This sequence comes from Cornus suecica, assembly GCA_963922005.1. Lineage (NCBI taxonomy): Eukaryota > Viridiplantae > Streptophyta > Magnoliopsida > Cornales > Cornaceae > Cornus > Cornus suecica. Next base: position 53,038,078 of record OY998247.1, read on the forward strand.
AATTTGATTAAGATAGAATAGTTTTCCAACTATAAATGTTCTCATGTGTGTTGTTTCGTAAGTAATAGGGTATCTATGTTCAATCAAGGGACATTTTTGGAAAAAAAGGGAGTTACGTAATAACAATTTCAGTACATTCATTAGTTATACATCTGCAAAAGAAAATTTCAGAATACTGTCGTCAATGAAAAGCATAGTTCTGGTCCACAAAGTTCCACAGATCTTTTCTGAATTAGAAGTCTACAGTGGATCAATACTATACATCTCCTGATAAACACAATGATTTTTTTGCCCAGAAAAGAATGTTCTCTGAACACTTGAGTCTACAAAAGCAACCAAGGCCATGAATTCTAACTACAATTCTCAACCAGTCAACTATTAGAAAATCAAAGACATCTGACTGCATGATCTGGGCGGGAGTGGGTGGATTTTTTTTTTCCTTATTCTTATTCTTTATGTATTGTAAATTATACCTCGTCAAAAAATATACAAGATTGAGTGTTTCCAGAACTGAAAAAAAAATCAACTTACAGTTCGACTTGAACAAAAAATTGGAACTGGTTGGCCAATAAATTTACGAAAAGCTTCCTGCATAAACATTCCAAGTTCAGTAACTAATTTACGTAGTCATCTTAGAAAGATAAGCATGAAAAAGCAAAGAAAGAAGGACAGCACAAACTCAGAATGTTGAGATTTTGCTAAAACAAGAATAGGAAAGAAACCAACAAGTTTTGAACATATGAAATCATGGTAAGTGCATGGCCTATATATTTGTTGTTGGTATCAAATTTATACTAATTGTTTTTTGCATTGATTATTACACAGTCACGATTAATATGTTTAGTTGATTGAAAAAATCAATTTTGTTAACTACCCATCTACTCTAAAAGCTTAAGATATTAGAGAGAGTGTAACTTAAATATTTATATCATTCAACACGCCCCATCACGTGTGGCCTTCTTTTTGGTCCAACACATGAAACAACAATTTTTAATATGGGTGACGGTGAGGTTGGAACACGAGACTTTTGGCTCTGATACCATGTTAACTACCCATCTACTCTAAAAGTTTAAGCTCTAATAGCTTAAATATTTATATCCTTCAACACATTTGTACGTATTTATTGCATTCATATGTTTTATGCAACATTTTTCGTTGATGGGTATATTTATAATTTCGACGAAAAATAAAATTATAATTTTCTTCAAAGAAATCTACTTTAGTTTTCAGATTTACCTTTTATTTTTTTCGGGTGAAGTTGAAGAATAGAGTGTTAAAATTAGAGAAAGAATCTTTTTCATAATTTCTTTCTCTTCACTGAATATGAAAGTAGTATCTAAAAGAGAGAGCAAAATTACTTTACTAAACATACTTTACCTCTATTTTTACTTGTTTACATTTGAAAGCAGAGAGTACAATATATTCTCTGTTACTAAACAAACCCATAGAGTTGCTTGATCTATTAAGAGAAATTTTTGCTTTGTCAAATAGAAAATAAAATTTATCATTAATGGTCTATTTCATTGGATTTTGCTTAGGGATAGCAATTTGCCCCACTCCGCCGGGTACCCACCCCGCCCCGTTTATAACGATTTTAGGTGTCCCGTTAATACTAAATGGGTGGGGATGGGGATGGGGATGGAAAAAAAATCAGCACATAAACAGGGCGGGGACGGTTTTAGGTGTCCCCGCCCCGCCCCGCCCCGTTTAGACATATTGTAATATATATATATATATATATGTGTATATAATAAATAAAAAATAAGTATAACCCACTAATACTAAACTCTATTTTTGTCATTGTGTAGATTGAAGTGAACATAATATTGGACAATCTTCTTTTTTGTTGTTATTTTCGGTAAAATGTATTGTAATTTGGATTGTTGGATAATTTGGTGGTTTATTTAGTTTTTATAATGTTGAATTTCGTGCTTTTAAGTTTATGATTTTGTGGAGTTGTATAATTTTAAAGTGACATATTTGAAATTTTCAAACGGGTATCCGCAGGCATCCAATGGTTTTAAAAAACCCGACGGGGACGGGGACGGGGTGACCTCCCACCCCGTTTAGCCTCCCGCCCAAAACCGCACCCGTTGTCATCCTAATTTTGCTAAAAAGTTGAAATCTTTAGAGAATATAATTTTATTTTCTTTTCAAACTGGTGTCCATTTCTATATTATTTTCTTTTCCTTTGGCTCTTGAATATTTCTTGGGATGCATTTTCCCTTTCTGAGTTACGCCTATACTTCATTTTACCAAGTAAATGATCAAAAAGACACGAAATTATTAAAAATGACTACAAAAATTATATACTAAGCTTTTAATAACTATACATATAGAAGAAAAAAATCAAAGGATCAACCGATTCATATAAAATAAAGGCAAAACAAAACTCATTCATATAAAATTAAGGCAAGTCATGTAAAAAATAAGTTATTCGTTAAATAATGAATTTTTTTATCATCTACGTTCCTATCAAGTATCAACCAACAAATGAAAAGAGAAATGAGAAAGGAGAGTTATGACCTCGAGTACACCGACCACAGTTCTGAAATTGGGTTGTTGCTGCGCGCCAAAAAATCGAGTCCCAATGTATTCGATTGCCAGCAAATACCTCTGAACTCTAGGGTTAGGGTTCATGCTGTTCCACTGCTCTTCCTCTTCTTCTTCTTCTTCTTCCTCGTCGCCGTCGACTCTTGCGACCTTCAATGGCGGTTCGGGAGATTGAGGCCGTTGATCGAGTGAGTGCTTAGGGTTTTCAGATATCGATGGCTGTTGGTTGTCGTCTGTCATTTGGTCCAACCAGATCTCCCGCCTCCAGGATTCAATTACCAATGTTAGAAAGTGTGGGGTTTTAGGGTTTAAGAAGCGTGTGGATACAGGGATATCTTTGTTCGGGGTCGGGGCAGCTTCATATGAATCATATCATGTCTTTGTATTTGTAAATAATATATTAAAATATTTCTTTGGGTAAAAGAAATAAAATAAAATAAAATAAGGAAAATATTTACTCATTCGGTGTTAGAAAAATTAGATATTTGTAGTTTAAGAAAATTAGTTGCAAAAAATGCAGTAGCGAAGAGAAATTTATTTTTTCCTTTTTTTCTATTTTTTGTTTGAATCTTACCCATTTCTTAATTTAGACTAAGGAAACAGATTTTTTTTGCTTTTATTATTATGCATATATTTTTATTCTTAGTTGCTCTGTTGAAATTTTCATAAAAATAAGGGTTTCAAGTTCAATTACATTGGTTTGATTGACAGGTCTTTTGTTTTGATGGATATTAATAGCGTAACATGATGACACGGTCTAGGTAATATGTATATTATAAGAGAGAATTAAAATTATACAATACTAAATATATATCTATAATATATTCTGAAAGTGTAAGGTTATTCTAATATTTCTATACATTTATTTATTTAAAAAAATAAAAATTAAATTAAATAAAGTATAGGCTTTCACAAATTACATTCAATGAATTAGAATTAAAGTGCATTATTAAATAAAATTAATTAATAATAAATAATAAATAAATATAATATAATTAATTAAATAAATAAATGATAAATAAATAAAATAAAATAAATATTGGAAAAAACTAGCTTAATATTTTTTTCAAAATAGTTTTAATGTTTTTGAAAAGGAAAAATTATAATTTTTTTATGATGATTTTGTTGAACATATTTTTAATAAACACAATTTTTGTTTTTTGTTTTTGTTTCTGAAAATAATTGATAATTAGTAAACATTATTTTAATTTTTGTTTCTTCTACTGGAATCAGAATCATAATTCTGCTTTTCTAGGAAGCATAAACATGAAACAAAAACAGTTCGTAAACGGGCCCTAAAGCTTCCTCCCAGGAGTTGAAATACAATAATACATTACATTTATTCAAATTAGTAAATGATGTTATCTTAAAAATGGACATTCCAAATGACACAAATATTTCTTTATTTTTAAAAACAAATTAATTATATTTTTATACACTTATTATTAAAAAGTCACAATTCTCCATTTACCCAACATTTATTATTTTAGAATAGTTATTTTCTTATACACTTATTGTAGTTACAACTCTCCATTTACCCAACATGTACTATTTTAAATACTATTTAAGAGTAATATAATGGTTCTCTCTCCATCTACCTTTTTGTATTTCCAAAAGTGCAAGAGCTATACATTCGAAGTGATTGTCCTTTGAAATTCCTAGCCCTCTCAAATTTTACTAATTAATGCACTGCCTAATGCTTTAATCATTTCAAGTAAATTATGATTAAATTCGAAAGGTAGAAGTGACAGGGCGTGGAAGCTATACATTATATTCACAATTCCATTGCAATTTCAGAAACACTAGGGTGCGTTTAGAAAGCCTATTTTTTGTATTTATTTTCTGTCTTCAAATATAAAAATTGTTTTTATATTTGTCTTTGTTTTTTCAGGAAAAAACTAAAAGCAAAAAAGTGTTTGGATGAAGGTGTTTTCACCATTTTTATTTGATGAAAATTGTATTTTATGAATTTGGTGTTTTCATTGTTTTTACCACCTAAACAGTGAAAAAACTCAAAAAACAACTAAAAGTTGTATTTGGTGTTTTCATCACTTTTACACACTATTCACAGAAAACAGTTTTCTTGGGAAAAAAACAGTGAACAGTAAACGCGTTTGCCAAACGTGTTTTTTTTTTTAGTCTTGTGAACAGTAAAAAAATAAAAACAAAAAATAGGGTATCCAAACGGACCCGTAGTAAAGCTTTCTCTTTATCAAAGCTCATTCTTTATGATTATTTTGACCGATTATATTGCGGGTCAAGTGATTTTCCTGGTATAGTTCTAACTTTACTTTTATTTTCATTTCAGATTTTTTGGCTTTGTTAATTTCAACCAAAATTTATATATTTCAGTGTATTTGTTGATTTTTAAAAAGCTGACTTTTATATTAGTTCATATAAGATTTTAAATCACAAATGATGTTACCAATTTCTCTGTTTTAGTAGAATATTTTAAATTATTTGTCTAATGTTGTGGTAATTAGTCGTCATGACCTTTTTGCTTGTATTATATTCATTAGCGATAAATTATTGTTGATCTTTGTAATTATAGGATTATCAACCTTTTTAGTCATACTTGTCTACTCAAAAGTGCAAATTAGTTTCGATAATTTATTTATATTTCATTGCATTGATTTGAGAAACAAAATCTACGTACATATATAACTATAGGATTAACCGAAGACTTGGATGCTCAAACATATCTTGTTCTAGTAGGAAATAAAAATTATTCATTTATTTGTACTTCAATTATCTATCATAGATTTTCGGTTGTGAATAAATATAATTGACAGACTTAACAATAAACTTCGATGTCACTCAAATTTTGAAATTGTAAGAAAAAAAACAACAATATTTAAGTATTTTTCATGAGAACCAAATTTATCTATTCTTCTGATGTGATCAAATATAATTTGGACACATGGCTAAATATTTTTATAAAATACAGAGGGTATAAAATTAATAAAAATAGGAATTAGTGTCAAATCTTTTTTAAAAAGATTTTGATCACATCATAAGGCAAGACCCAAGTATTATCCAAAAAAAATATTATTAATTTATTTTAACTTCAATCACTTATAATTTACTACAACTATTATGAAATGAGGAATTAACATGTGTCATAAGCCCAGTACTAGTAGTATATAAAAATAAACCTAATTGGAAGAATAAAATTGCAAAAGGAACACCAAATGCAATATTTAAGATAAAATAATTAAATTTTTATATATATTAAACGATTTAAAATATGTTATTTTTTCATTGGCTTGACTCAACACGATAATAACACAATTAATTATACAATCAAATCAAGTTAAAATCAGATTGAGCTCTAAAACACGAACATGACATAGACACAATCACGATTAATGTCGACCTAAACCTTATAATTTGGTATCATGTTGGATCGTGTTGAAGTTTGATGCTCCTAAAAAAAATATTGGAGTATTATCATAAAAACCCTTGAACTAATTAAAATACATCATATAACTCATCAACTAATAAAACTTCCCCTTTAGTTTTTAAAATACTGAGTATTAAGTTAGTTTTAATCCTTTAATAAATGATCATCAAGTTTTAACCTCACAAAATTGTTAGGAATTTTAGATAATTTGGACAATCACAAATTCCATATCCCAATATCTTCCTTTACAAAATATCAAAGAACCAAGAAATATAAAATACAACACAAAGATTTAAGTGAAAAACTCCCAAATCAAAGAAAAATCATTGTCGTTGTCAAAGACAACGAGAGAAAATTTCACTATGTGGAAAATTATTACAATCACACTCTCAGTAATTTTCTCTCACCCCCCACGACTCCAATACACACACACTCTACTCCAATCATATACTAACTCACACATTTATATTATCAAATTAAAAGAACCAATAAATGAATTTAACTAGAGTCAAAATACAATGCTTGAAATGTTTTTGACTGGGATACATAAAAACAAAGGCTTGAGCTCTTTATATAGGCTCTTGAACTCATCTGCCATTTACTTCCTAACAATGTGGGATTTTCTCTTCTTTTATTTTCACCAAAGCCTAACAATCTCCACATTGGCTAAATAAAAGAAATTTTGATGCAACCACCATTTTTATCGATAGTCATAATTCTCAACCCAAAAAACTATCATACTCCACCATAAAGAGTACATCCACTTATAATAAACAAATTGTAAGAATTTCACATCGGCACATGTTAAAAAAACCTTGCTGAAAAATATGGTGCAACTTTCATGTTTGGCTTTCCGGGAAGTTCATCAGCCATCAACATCAATTCCACCACACACCTTACATCAATGTCATTGTCAACCAATGTCCATGTGAAAATTTGTAGACCCGCACACAATAACACGTCATCTTCTATGGCAACTCGGAGATCAATAACATACCAAAAAAACCACCACAGTCTCTTATGGAGAAAAAAACTCACTGCTAACGACAATATCAACATCTCTCTTTACTGATTTCGGAGCAATTTGTAGAACCCGTTCCACCAACATTTTTTCTTCAGGTGCCAAGATTGCCCACACATTCAAATCCTTGTGTAAAGCATATTGACTATTGTTGACTTCATTCGCCACAAGCCAATATCAATCTATCCATAAAATTTATCCACCTCAATCTCAACGAAGTTTGAAACAACTTCTTGACATATCTACTTTCGTACTTCGAAACTGGCTTATCTGGATCATCGGGATCCACCACCAAAAGTACACAAAGTTCTGATACCAATTGTTATAAAATTTGGATCATTTGAACAATCACAAATTCCCTATCCGAGGATCCTCATTTGTAGAATATCAAAAAACCAAGAAATATAAAATACAACACAAAGATTTAAGTGGAAAACTTCCAGACCGGAGAAAAAACAATATAATTGTCAAAAACAACAAGAGAAAATTTCACTATGTGAAAAATTGTTACAACCACACTTTCAGTAATTTTTTTTTACCCTCAAGATCCCAATATACACACTCTACCCAAGCATATACTAACTCACACCTTTCTATTATCAAATTAAAAGAACCAAGAAAATAATTTAATAAGAGTCAAAATATAATACTTGAAATGTTTTTAACTGAAATATATAAAAATGATGGCTTGAGTTCCTTATACAGTCTCTCGAACTTATCCGCCATTTAATTCCTAAATAATGTGAGACTTTTTGCTATTTTATTTTTGCTACCGCCTATACATAAAAGAAAATCGAAATTTTGTATGATTTTTTGGGAAAATTTGATGGAGAAAAAGGTGTCTATTTTGTATGCGTTGGTTTGTCCAACGTTTCTTTTATTCCCTAGAAACCTCTTGACCTCATACGACTAATCCAACGGTCCACCTTCCTTGTCACCCAAACAAAGAAACGATATCAACCCTCCGATCCCACCCGACCCGAATCGTACAAAGGGTTCAACCCATTCACGCCGTTTCCCTTCTGCTTTTTATACTTGTCCATTTTAGTCCTTCACACTCGATTCATTTCCTCTCTCTCTCCTCTTTCTCTGGACAGCAAAACCCACTGTATAGTTGTGGTGGTTAGGGTTTATAAGATCGCAATCGGCCGTCTTCAATCAAGTATTCATTTAGGTTCGTCTTCATATATATATATACACACACACATATATATCTATATATTCTTTTAATTTCTTCCAAAAACTTTGGAGATTTTGCTACATCAAATCCTGAAACTCTAATATAGAATTCTGTATATGCACACATATATGTGGAAAACACGGCACTCTCCCTCTCTCTCTATGTATATATGTATATTTTATTCCTCTCCCTGTTACTGTAGAGTTTCTTTTCAATTTTCCAAGTATTTTCAATTGTTACATATGTTTTCAAGTTTTCCATCTTATAATCCATCCTGCGTTTGTGTAAATATATATACATATATATATACGCTAATTTATAGTTTTTTGTAACTTAGTCAAATGTTTTCCCTCTTTTATTGAAAAAATATTTGTTAGTTCAGAGCTATTAGGAGTAAATGTTTACCAAATCAGAGAATTTTCCATACAAGTTGGTCAATTATTGTTGTTGTTTTTCTTTCTGTGGTGGGAATTTATGTTCTCTTATCCTATTTTAGATAGAAAAACAGTCGCTTTATGTGTCTGGGTAGGGTTTCAATATTTTTGTTGTTTTTATTTCTTTGTTTATTATATTTTATTATTTTTCTCGAAAATAACTACTATTTTTTTTTCAATTTTATATTGAACTCTACTACTTGTTTGGATACAATTATGAAATTATATAATAACTAGGAGTACTACTTAATTATTTTGAAATTTCGTATTAAATTGTAGTATTAGTTGTTTAGCTACAATTATGAAATTATATACAGTATCTGAAGTGTTCTCGAAACCACTCGATACATGTTGGGCTTCAGATTGTGAAAGACAATGACATATTCTGTTCGGTTTTCCCGATTAAAATTCTGATTGGTGTCTCCAACTTCTCCTAGGGTAGAAAATTGGGTTTTCTTTTTCTAGCATACATTTGTCTATGCGCCTATATAGTGCGGTATGCTATTTTAATTTAATTTATCTGGTTGAGAAGGGAGAAGTAGAAATTGACATGGAAGTCTTCATGAAAGAAATGGCCAATCATGTCAATGGCAATCAATGACCTTTGATAAATAGTTTTGGCTTTCTTTAGATGGAATGGCATTACTACCCATTCAAATGAACGATAGTTGCTATTATGCACCTCCTGGCACATGAAGCGCACCAAACTTTTCTCTCTCGTTATGAACGACTCTTAGGGTCCGTTTGGATACCCCATTTTTTGTTTTTGTTTTTTTACTGTTCACAAGACTAAAAAAAAAAACATGTTTGGCAAACGTGTTTACTGTTCACTGTTTTTTTCCCAAGAAAACTGTTTTCTGTGAATAGTGTGTAAAAGTGATGAAAACACCAAATACAACTTTTAGTTATTTTTTGAGTTTTTTCACTGCTTAGGTGGTAAAAATAATGAAAACACCAAATTCATAAAATACAATTTTCACCAAATAAAAGTGGTGAAAACACCTTCATCCAAACGCTTTTTTGTTTTTAGTTTTTTCCTGAAAAAACAAAGACAAATATAAAAACAGTTTTTATATTTGAAGACAGAAAACAAATACAAAAAACAGGCTTTCCAAACGCACCCTTAGTGCTCTGTCTTGTTTGTAATCTAATTAAGACTTTGGCTAGGAAGGAGTTCCGAATACATGTAGACTATTTGTTGTCTTACTAACTGTTTTAGTCTTCTGCTTTTTTGTTATTGTAGGAAGGTATTTGGTTTTGAAGATTGATAATGGCTGGTGAGAAGAAAGTTGAGAAATGTATCCTTAATTTGTTTACGAGTCAGCCTTAGTTTAATTACCGTGGAATAGCACAGAGATATATATGCATTAGGACTGTTCTCATGCATATAAAGACTTGAATTTTGGTCTTGTTGAATTTTTTGGGGATTGAGTTTGTATAATATATGGAATTGTGCCATTTTCCTCCAAGTCTAAGTTCTATCTTAACAGTTTCTAGGGCCTTATATGTGGTTTCTCATTTTCGATTATTCTTATTATTTATGTTTGGAAGTTGATGTTAACAAGAAATTACTTCATTGGTGACGTAGTGCTACTGAGGACTGTTAATGGGTCCCATCGCAGTTATGCTTTATATTGATGACCTAAAATTCGATATATAGTTCAAGTTGTTGAATTTTGCCTTACACTGTCCAGAAGTGTTTGATCTAACTCTAATTTTAGAATGGTGCAGGGTTTGTTCAACTAATTTTATGATTAAATGTTATACAACAGGTGATTCAATAGGTTTTAAATACACCATACATGTCTATAATTTAGATTCTTCAATATGCATAAAATTTCTTTCTTTTGTTGCCCAATATACCGTCGAGCATTTTGTAAATCACAATCTTTACAAAGTTATTTCTTGATTATATACTTCAAGCTGATCCAGTGGCTACAGGATTGATGTCAGATTCTTGTACTGAATTGCCCGATCAAGATATGGTATGCCAATGGGGACATAGTTGTTCTTCACTCTCTCATTTTTGGCTTCTTGATCAGTTGTGATGCTTCAGAAATTTCGTGCTTGCCTTCGCTGTTCTGGCAATTTATTTCGTTTTATATGTTGTAGCTTTTGGTTTATGCGGTGTTGTATCATAGGCATAGATTACTTTATAATTTTGCTCCAGTTTTCATTTTAACCGATGTAGATGCAAAGTTTGGCGAAACTTATAGAGCCACTCCCTTTATCAGAATGCTATTTTGCCTGCAAAATGTCAACTTTTCCCTTCCATTTTTTGAATACATATCTTCTTAAAAGTACCGCCATGACCTTACTGCCCCTAATATAACAATGAATCAATAAAGTTCCCCCTACTCTCCCCAGCCCCACCCAATCACTCCCCTCCCTCTAACTCAGACAAATAAAACCTCCACCACTCCAACCACACGTTCAACCAACCAACATCAATCTCTCCAGCCACCTACCTGCACTCCTACCCACTGCTCAAATCCATAGTTCATACCAGCCACTAAAATAGTTATTTTGTAGTGTCAAATGTCAGACATATTGGCCCTCTAAAAGGCTTGGGTGGTAGGTGTCACGTGCCAAACACTAGGGGTTGGTTTTTATCATAAGCCTTTGTTAACATCTACTTGTAAGAAAAGTAAACCTTAAGAGTTGTTAATCTAGTTTGCCGCCTTATGATTTTTTTTTTTTTTTTTTTCTTGAGGGGTGTCATGTTGAGACTTGAGAAATTATAGAATATTCTGAGGTTTACATACTTTTCAGCCATTATAGCATTAATCATGCAAGTCCCACTAGGCCACTACTATGCTACCCATATGTATTCTATTATTTCTCGTACCGAGGAGTATTAAGTTTATGTAATTTGTACAAGTGATCTACTGTTATGAGTGTAGGTATATGGATTTTCTTGCATTTGTTTAATGTCGCATGATATTATGCTGCTTTGTGTTTGCTTATATATGAATAGAACACTTCTTTGACATCACTGCAGTAAATGGTTTATGATCACATTCGTCACCTTATCTTTCGTTTCCTTCTGCTTATTTGGTAATTTTTTTCCTCTCAGGCTTCGCAGAAAGATGGAATAACGTATGATTCAACCTCATCCTTGCCCTCTACAGGAGAAGCTACCTTGAACGTCAAGGCTGAGACCAATTTAAAGTCGGTTGCAGAGCAAGGTGCTTCCACTCAACCTACAAGCTACTACAATTATCATTACCCAGGTTAGGTGACTCCTTGAACCTGATCACAGTAATATGTTCAAGATTCACTTGATGGAAACACATTAAATTTGTTTGTAAGTGAAATCTGAAATGATAAAAGGGGCAAGGTTGTTGGAAGATCATTGTTTATGTTTTCCTATCCTCCATAATACATCATGTCACTGTTATATTCTAGTGCATAGAAGTTCAGCCTGACAGTAGGTAACGGTGTGTTATGCCTTTTTCCCTTGAAAGGAAAATTCAATATATTATTGTTTTGACAAAACAATGAGAATATATTTTTGAAAAAAGCATGGGTTGCACTCCTTTGGTACTGTTTAGTGGTATGATCTACAGTTATATGCAAATGTATATTTATTGAGAGTTGAGAGTAGCCTGTCAAATTTGGACTTATTCATTCTTAAGCGAACCGATGGATTTTGGTTTAATTTATATTAAATTTGATATTGTTGTTTATTTGTTGTTCAAGTTTGCCTTACTTTATATGCTTCTGGCCAATCTGATTCTAGCTGTTGTCCGTCCATATGGAGATTGCACCATCTTGGTTTCCATATTTTTTCCTCCACTTTTGTCTTTAAAGAATATTTTGGTTGCATTTATTTTTCGATAAATATTGCTTCATTAACAGTTCAGCGGTAATAATTTTATTGCGTCCAATGGAGATTTTTTTTTTCCCCATCAACAGCAGAGAAGTGCTTTGAAAATTTTGCCCCAAGAATTGTAACAGATCTAGGGGAGAATAATTTTCAACCCCAATGGGGATGGAGCTTTTTCAATTTCATGTCGTGGATATGAGTATGCTTAGTAAATAATTAGGTGATAGTAGGTTGTAGGGATTCAAGTTGCGTCTTTCGGGTGGGCGAGGGGTACCCAAGCCCAATTTGACGGGTAGACTCCTTAGTTCAAGCATGTGCCTCATCTTGGTACCGATATGACACCTCAGCCCTAACACAACATGTCCGATCTGGAACAAGTTTGATCGGGTTAGTAAATTGTGACCCAAGAATTCTTAAAGATGCAGGTGACCAAATTTGTCAAACCCAAGAGGGTGGAAACTTATACATATCATAATGTGATAAGCTCCTTGAGTTTGCTTAATTAATTTTTCAGGTGACAGTGAGTGGTAAGAGTGCGAGTCAGGTCACGACGTTGGGGAGGGCTGAGGAGTTGACTCAAGCTTCATTTGACTTATAGACTCCTGAACTTAATCCTGAGTTCGCCCCGGGTACCAGAAGAGCCTAACGAGCTCATTCAATTGGGACCCTGTTGATTTCACTAAAATTATCTACTTATAAAAAGTCATCAATTTCATATAGAATACTCGAACCTAGATCAATCACATTGAATAATATGCACAACAAGGTTTTTAATAAGTAATATGCATATAAAAAAGCGCTCAAAAGGGAAGTGTGTCCCAAGTACAAAGGAGAGCCAAATAGGTCTTAAGATCTCTAGGATCCCAAAAATCTAACCTTCTCCTCTAGGAATTTACAAAATCCACCCTTAGCTCCTGGAAAAAGAAAAGAGAGAAAAATTTCATTCTTGGCAGTGGGAGACTCATCCCCTCTAAACATTTATAATTGCGCCCCTTCTATAGACACCTACGAAGGCAACGGGGCCCTGCCTTCTAAGAAACACGAGCGTGGGCACCCACACAACGCCCTCCACATTTCCATCAAATCTTAGCAGACGGACGGACACATAACCCACTGAAACCCTAATATATCTTACAAAAGACACCAACTATTTTAAGTAATGGGACAGTGAAGCAAAAGGAATATTTTGGTGTTTGCACATGACACATAACCCATTGGTGTTTGCACATGAAACACCAATTGACCGTGATTATGTTCCTTTTTTCAGATTGTTAATGGTGAGGATTTGACTGCAAAACAGACAATGCAAAAAGGCCAGCTTTAACGGAACCCTAGAATGCCAAACCCTTTTTCCAAGGGAACTCTTGAGAAAGGGGGCCCATATAGCAGCTGAACATAGAGGAAACCTAAAACATTCATGCAAAAGCGGGCCCCAAACAATGGGATAAACTCTTTTGTCGATTGTCTGGCTGTACATCTCCTCGAAAAATCTTCAAACATCCTCCAGCTCCCAATCAAACTGTATTATATAGACACATTCTAGAATAACCTTCTAAAGAGTGTCAATCACGAGCAATGGAAAATAACCTCGGAAAAGAAGCTTCCACGGATCTCTTCCCACTTTAAAAATCCTCTCAAAAGCCAACACCCCTGTCTTCCCCAACTTTAAATCTGATATGCTTTGAGAACTCATCCCAGCCCCTCCTGATAAATTTCCAATCCCGCATCCACCCCTAACCCTCACCTGCCATCCTCCCCATAACAAGCACAAATAACTCTTCTCCGCATCCTCTGACGTTCAACCCCAACGCTTCAAGGCCATTTCCTTAAAAGAGCCTCATTGAAAGGCTTCAATCTCCTAATCCTTAATCCCCCCGAATCAGTTGGCCTACACACAATCTCGCAAGCAATCAAATGAAACTGGAAATCCTCCCTCGAGCCTCTCAACAAAAAATGTCTATGTACCCTTTCAATCTTCCTAGCCATCGATGATGGAATCTGGAAGAAAGATGGAAAGTACATCGGCATACGCGAAAAGAGTACTCTATCAAGGCGAGTCTTCTTCCCGTCGAAATATGCTGCCCTTTCCAACCAACTAATCTGCTTCACTGGATCCCAACTATTTACAGCTCCTGAACTACCCGCTCGAGGCAATCCCAAATAGGGTATAGTATATGACAAACACCGCACCCCAACACTGAGGCAAGGGTAGAGATGTCAGCCACATCCCCGACCCGGATTCAAATTGATAAATGATTTAGTTTGTTGTTCAATTTCTATTCTTACTTATCAAATTTTTTTTTTCTATTCTTGTTTTAGAACTTTAATGGTCAACAAGTGGTGGCAAACTACGTTTTTAAATTGCTCCATTTACCCCCTCTTTCCTTCTCTTTTACAGGATATAATGAGACAAGTTCTCAATTGGAGGATCAACGGTATTTTAGTGCTTTGGATGGTTCTTATTCAGTATGTCTTTCATCCTTGACCTCTCATGTTAATTTTCATATTCTATGTTTGTCAACAGGATATCAAGAATTTGTATTCCCATAAATTACATTCAACTTCCTATTGGCTGTCTTTACTAAGAGCTCCTTAATCAGTAAGTAGGGTTGCTTTTTCACACAACATTTCTCGGTCTTTCCAGGGTAGGCAATCAGATAATGGTTCACTTCTGTACTATATGCCTGGATATAATACATATACTGGAGCTTATATGGGTGTTGATGGCCAACACCCATACTTCACTTCATCGTCGGGGTATGTTCAACAGCCAGGTTCATATGGGCTAGAAGCCATGCCGTGTTACTCGTGGGATTCAACATATGGCGGGGAGGCTGCAACTGGTACCACTGCATTACCTGGGAGGTCAAAATCTGCTTCAGGCACCAAGTTTTCAGTTAAGTCAAATAGTTTTCACTCCAAAAAAATGATTGACCCTCCTACTAACAACTTCTCAACATTGCATTTGGATTCAAAATCACGACCATTTACTGCCTCAGCTATTTCTTCGAAGTCTATCCTTCAAACTCAACATCTTAAACCCTTTAACCAGGTATGCATGTCTTTGATACAGTTTTTATGGGATAACTATGTCAATGTTGATGTTTGTTTTTTGTAGAAGTCAACAATGTACCATAAAGTTACATGAAGAAACCCATTTACTACCTTTTTTCTCAGCATTTGTTGTATAAGATGACTAAATTTCTTCCAGATATCATTGAATTTTCCCATTATTTCCCATTTCTTTTCTTTCCTTGTATTTATTTTCTGAAATTATTTGTGAACTATATTTGGTGAGTGGTATATTTGTTTTCCTATGATTTTCAGCTGATTTGGAAGATTATTGTATTGTCAAATACATTTTTTTTTGTTGAATACTGGGATCAGAATATTAAATCACCTTCTGATAAAAATTTTCATCAAAATTTTATTTTGGAATTTGAATGTCTTGGTGATAATTTTTTCATTTTATTTTCCGTGGTGTATCTCACTTCACTCAGGCATGTTCCTCGCCTTGTGCCTAGGCTTCCGAGGACCTCTAGCGCCTTATTGCGTGTAGAGCCTTTAATAACACTGAATATGCCAAATATTGATCTAACAGCTGAACATGACAAATTTCGATGGAGGCACTGACCAAACTCAATTGTTTACAAACATTGTATTGATGGTTCACAGGAGTTTTTGCGCCCACTGTTACATTGGAAAATGTCTTATTTGTTCAGATCCCAAATTTTGCTATGTATGATTTTTTGCTTGTCCAAGCTAAGTAAATTACCATAATGTTTTACTGCATAAACAAGTGTTCTTGACCTTTCACTTTCCATATCTTGCTTTTGTCCTACTTGCTTGTGTTTGATATTGAGGGTGGCACTATTTACACACTATTCTGTATCTAGGGATATTCTTTTCACTATTGAATAATTTTGTATTCCAAATATATCAGAAGCTAATAATCCTAGGAGTCCATTTACCCTTTTACTTCGGCTATCCTTATTTCTTTTAATGTATGAATGGTAAACGAAGTCATGACAATTTTAACTAATTTTATGGTATACAGTTCTCTTAACCAGATTAGTTATCCGAATTTAATGCACTTTAATCGGACGTATTATTAGGGTCCTTTATAACTATTATTATTGTTCTTATTGTTCTTCTATGTTTTTTATGTTCTGCAGTTTGGTGCTGGTTTTCAATCACCCGGCCATGTCAAGGGGTTTCACCCTGTTGAAAAGCTTTCATCACTTGCTGGCCGAAACCAGGGTCTCTTTGCTCATGATGCTTCATGGAACTATAGACCAAATGCTAGAGTATATAATGGCAACAACCGATTTACGCAGAGAGAGAAGTTTAGCAGAAATGGAGATTTTGAAGCCTCAGCTGAGTTAACCTGCGGTCCTAGGGTCCACTCTGGTAGCAGTACAATAAATTCATCATTGGAGGAGGGACAGATGGGGCTCACCGGTCGAAAATTTCAGTATAACCTAGAAGATTTTCAGACCAAGTATGACAACGCGAAGTTTTATGTTATAAAGTCGTACAGTGAAGATGATGTTCACAAGTGCATCAAATATGATGTTTGGTCCAGTACTCCTAATGGCAATAAGAAACTAGATGCTGCTTTCCATGATGCAGAGGCAAAAGCACGTGAGACAGGCACAAAATGTCCTATATTCCTCTTCTTTTCAGTAAGTTTTAAATTTTTAGTATGGTTTCTTCTTCTTGGTTATTGTTCAGTCTATTACACTTTGTGTTGTTTTTCCATTCAGCAGAGAGTTATCTGCAGTGCTGTAAGCTAATATCTGTTATTGAAATCTCAGTTGTTGCTGATCAGCATCTCCTTATGCCTCGTTTGTCAGTAAGATAATTGGTGCCTATGTTTCTTTTCCTCTTGAAATTTCAGGTGAATGGGAGTGGACAGTTTGTAGGTGTAGCTGAGATGGTTGGGAAGGTGGACTTTGATAAAGACATGCACTTTTGGCAGCTTGACAAGTGGAATGGGTTCTTCCCAGTAAAGTGGCAGATAATTAAGGACATTCCTAATTCCCAATTGAGGCATATCATTCTTGAAAACAATGATAACCGGCCGGTAACATTTACCAGGGATACCCAGGAGGTATTTTCAAATTCTGAAAACTATAGTGGAGGAACATATATCATGATCGATATCTAAAAGTTCTTGCGATTAATTCTGTTGCTTCAGATTGGACTCAAACAAGGTGTGGAAATGCTGAACATTTTTAAAAGTTACTCGGCAAAGACATTAATATTAGATGATTTCAACTTCTATGAAAATCGGGAAAAGGTGCTTAAAGCCAAAAGGGGCAACAAGACACCTCAATCAGAGAGATATAACATCCATGTGAGTAACACCCTCCCTCTCCCTCTCTCTCTCCCCACACCCACACCCACACCCACACCCCCACACCCACACCCACACCCACACCCACACCCCCACACCCACACCCACACGCAGACACTGCTTAAAACTGCCAGTGAAGTTGATATGGTGACATGTATATTGAGCCAATTAATTCTGTGATTGCAATGATTTAGTTTATTCTGGATCACATAATCCTCTTGAATTCTGTTTTGTTTTACAGATATGACCTTTGTGGAAATAATCTTTGAAGTTCCAGCTAATTTTAGTTTCCAATTACTTTCGTAATAAACTGCATATAGAACCAATCATGGCAAATTGAACCTTTGCCAAACCTGCACTTCATGAATTTGGGAGAAAAACTTAAAACCAAAACTATTAACTTCGACAAAACCTGTTGTTTAGGAGCCACTCCTGCTTTATGTCATTTATTATAAATATATATTTATGTATGTGTATATTTTCCTGTACGTCATGTGGCTGAATATCCCTGATATATTACTTTCCATTGTTGAGCAGAATTTAGAAGCAGGAGGAAATAGAACTGAATCAGCAATGATTGGTAATTCCGATCCTGTCTCATCTGTCATCAGTCTTACCCAGAAGCTTTCCCTTGGTTCTCGTCCAGCGAAGAGCGGTGCTGCCATGAATTCTAGAGAAAACGCCATTTCCTCTTGCCCTAGTTCTACTGCATTTTAGAATTTAGGATTATTAGATACAAACTTGGTCATTTGTTTTTCCTTTGTTGAAAGGGTAGGAGTTGATACAATCTGGTGTTGACAGAGTAACAGAAGGATTCATATTTTTACTACTAGGTTGAGTTTTAGTTTTAGGTTTTCAGTTGATTGATTAACAGCAGGCTTGTGGCGGTGTTCTTTTTTCATGTTTTGGGATTGTGTTGGGCATGTGTGATTCTTTCCCATTTAGATCATCTATCAATTTTATGCCATGTTTGGATTACCAGACTTCTTTTTCTGGGTTTTGAAAGATTGCGAAGTTACATTGCATCATTTTGGTTGGGTGCTGGTCAGCAAAGTGATACTTGTATTTCTGTTTCTGTTTTCATTTGCTTCTGTTTTGTGCTTTCATTTGCTTCTGTAAGTTGTATTGATTGGTATACCTGGATTGGGTTTTGATCCGAATTGATCTATTAGTCCGATATGTGAAATCTGATAATCCCATTAGTTGGGTATGTGAAATTTGATAAGTTGGGTTAGTGACGTTTGATAATTTGATTATAATTTGAATCCGATCTGATAGTTGTTTTAATTTTTATTCCCGCCTGAAAACCTCTGTACTTTTAATTTCTTTTGGGCAAGCAATCGTTTAAGGATAGAAAAATCTAAAATCAAAATGTTTCACACTTAAGAAATTACATCGAAGCAAACAAAATCTAATATGTATATATATATATATATAGTATGATACAAAGGGCAATTTAGCACCAAGCTCTTCTCCTACCTAAAGGCACCCCCATGAAATGAAGTGCATTGATGAGTTATTAGTTCCTAGTACTGCTATCTCAACACCAAATTGCCTCTCCCTAAATCGAATATTGATTTGAAAAAAAAAAAAAATCGAAAGAGAAAAAAAGAAAGATTAACTTTGCACATTGCAATGCTATAACAAAACAAAGCAAAACCATATAAAACCCTAAAATTCAAGCTCTTAAATTAGGAGATCTTTTCTCAACTTCGTGCAACTTTTCTCTTTCTCAAGGTTCTTCGAAACCACCGTGGACGTCGACGACTGATAATCCGGCGAGTGGCGAGGGAACTCCGATAGCATTTGCACCACCTCCCTCATCGTGGGACGTTCAACACTATTCTCTTGGATGCAAAGCATAGCAATGAAGAACAAGTGCATTGCCTCTTCTTTGGGCACTGTGGTGAGCCTTGGATCGACAACGCCAATGGCTTCTTCTTTTCGGCATTTCGTCACTCTCTTGCTCCATTGCACGATATCGACTCCTTCCCCGAAGTCTCCCACAGGGCGTCGTCCTGTGATGAGCTCAAGAAGGACCACTCCAAAGCTGTAAACGTCGCTTTTCTCGTCCACTCTTAGTGTGTATGCATATTCTGCAATTGCAAGAAAATAGAATTTATCATGTTAGAACAATTGCTTAAATTTTTGGGGGAATTTTTTTAAATTTTTTGCAACAATCAAAGTATTATTCATTAGTTTATAGGTACCTTCTCATCATTCTCTTATATTATATATTAGATGATGTGACATACTTTTAATCACTAAATACGAATTAAAGATGGAGAGAAAAAAATTCAAGAAAGAAATGATAATTGTTCATTGGTGAAGCAACATGAAGTAAGTGTCCTATGAGGCCATGCTGATCTTACGTGACGCGAATTAAAGTTTCTGACTAAAGAATGGGGTGTTGGAAATGTGTTGTCTTCCACACCTGTGGTGGTCCCCGAGAAAGAGACACACTTACCTAGTATATAATATATATATATATATATGTCTGTAATATATATATATATATATATATATATATATATATGTATTGTGGTAATTAAACAATGGACCAAAACAATCACTTGGTAAGATCAAACGAGTCTTATCTTAGAAAAATGTGTGTGTGTGGTGTTGATTTAGTAGTACGCTTTTGCATACATTGATGTGCATGTTGGTTAGCTTTCACGACACTCGACACTGTTACGTTAGACACATCCATGTCAGTGTCAGACTGTCCACTTCCTTGTTTCTCAGACATTTTTTTATACATGTATATATATATATTTAATGTGATGACAAGTCTCATAAACCCCATCTCATTTCATCAGATCCAACTTAACATAAGACTCGTAAATTCAGCTTCATTTTGTTTTGATTATATATATATATATATATAAGATACTGAACAATTAGAAATTAATTTATTTTAATTACTTGGTTTGACCTAACCTAAATCAACTTTTATTGTGCAGTGTTTGTCAGAAATTTATTTCTTTATATTTGGATATAATATTTTCACCATAAGTATAGTAATTTCTATTTTGTAATAGTATATATACACATAACCTTTTTGTTTCCCAAAAATGCCTTACATGTGTCATTGTTATATATATATATATATATGTGTGTGTTAAGTATAGAATTGAAGAGTGGACCACACCGAATTTTTGTCTTGTACATTGTTGGTGGTTACCCAAAAAATTCTAAACCTTGTATTATGTTGTTTGTTTGACTCTGCACCACACGACACAATCTCAGTTTGGCGCAAACAGTAGATTTGATAGTACTGTATGGCAGAAATTTTATGTAGATAAAATTCTATTTAATGTCCAAAATAATTTGCTTAACAATCATATTATCATTTGTTAAAATGTACTTCATATATACACATTTATGGTTACTTGTGATTTAATTTAGAAACTACCCAAAATATTTTATAAACGATGTTTGAGAGTATAAAAAATAAAAATAAAATAAAAAATTGGAATCGGAGAAAATTTAGTTTACGTACCAGGAGCAATGTAGCCATAGGAGCCAGCAATGGCGGACATGCACTCGGACGCGCCACCATCGACCAAGAACTTGGCCAATCCAAAGTCGGCGACATGAGCTTCGAAGCTCGAATTGAGCAAAATGTTGTTGGACTTGACGTCTCGATGCACGATCAATGGCGAGCAATCATGGTGGAGATAGCACAGCCCTTTGGCAGCCTCCATAGCAATCTTGTACCTCAAGTCCCACCCCAAGAACACCCCTCCTTTCTTGCAATGCAACGCCTCCCCCAAGCTCCCATTTCTCATGTACTCATACACCAGCAAGTTCGAGTCCTTGTTTGAGCAAAACGCGAGTAGTCTCACTATGTTCCTGTGCCTAATGTTGCCCAGTGTCCTGATCTCAGCTCGAAAACCATGGTCATGGAGGCTATTAGCCCCCAATCCCACTAGTTTTTTCACCGCTATTTCGACCCCATTCGCCATTTTTCCGTGGTACACTGTCCCGGCACCTCCTCTGCCCACCACGTTCCCGTCTTTAACGCATTCGATGACATCAGAAACGGTGAATTCGACCTTCTGGAAGGCGGTCATTTTCCAAAAATCCGCGCCATTTTTCCTAAAGGAGCGCGCTTTGAGTATCGCTGCGGTGGCAAATGCTAGAGAGCAGAGTAGCAGGCCGAGGGCGAAAATGAGCTTGAAGTCCTTGGGGGACTTTTTTGGCGGTTTCGTGATGGCGGTGATGTTGCAAGGGTTGTTCAAGAGTGAGCCGCAGAGGTGAGGATTTCCCGCGTAGGAGGAGGCGTTGAAGAAGGCGAATTGGCCTGTTTCGGGGAGCTTCCCCGAGAGGTCATTGAAGGAGAAGTCAGCAATGGTGAGGCTTTTCATGGAGGCTATGGACTTGGGTATGTTTTGGTTCAAGTGGTTTCTTGATAAGTTCAAGTAGTTCAAGATATGGATGTTGGAGATTTCAAATGGGATTGAGCCAGAGAGGTTGTTCTGGCTCAAGTCTAGGTAAGTCAAGTGAAAGCAGTTCCCAATTTCGATCGGAATCGAACCAGAAATCGAATTCCCTCTAAGATCAAGCTTTAAAATTTGTTGCAATTCACCTATTGAAGGAGGGATTGGACCAGAGAATTGGTTTCCGCCAAGCAACAAAATTTGGAGGGAAGTGAAATTGGAAAGTGAGAATGGCAATGGCCCTGAAAGCAGATTGTTGGAGAGGTTAATTTGGCCTAATTGTGTGGGATTCGACGTTGCGTTTTCGTTCTCTTTGAGAGAACCTGAGAGATCATTGTTTTGCAGCTCAACTAAATTGAGCTGAGGCAAGTAAATGAAGCCATCTGGGATGCTACCATTCAAGTAGTTTTGCCCCAACCTCACTCTAATAAGGCTTGAACATGTCCCCAACCCCTCGGGGATGGGCCCGAAAAGGAAATTCCTGAGGAGGATCAAAGTCCCAAGCTGATTCGAAGCACACAAGTTTCGAGGGATCGTACCAGTGAGCTTGTTCGATGACAAGTCGAGGTACTTGAGCCTCCCATTCTGGCCTAGCTTCTCGGGAATTATAGCGGTGAAGTTGTTGGACCATAGCTGCAGAAACTCGAGCTCAGGCAAGTCCGCAACAAAATCCGGTATCGACCCATGTAGCCTATTGAGGAAGAGGTTCATGAGCCTGAGCTGTTTGAGCCCAATGAGCTCATTTGGGATCTCCCCAACAAGTGCATTGCTTGAAAGATCAAGATTGATGAGGCTTGTGAGGTTGCCTAGTGACTTTGGGATTGAGCCTGAGAGCAAATTCAAGTGCAAGTATAGTGTTTGGAGTGACTTCAAATTCCCCAATTCATGAGGGATTGAACCATCCAATTCACAAGATTGAATCTCCATATGGACTAGGCTTGCCAAATTACCAAACTCTCTTGGAATGCCACCTTCAAACACATTGTAATAGCCCAAATAAATTTGCTTCAAGTTTGTGAGATTTCCCAATTCACTTGGGATTTTCCCATGCAAATCATTTCCTGCCAAATTCAAGTACTCCAAATTCATCAAATTTCCATAGTTTGGTGGGATTTTTCCGAAGAAAAAATTCCCACCAAAATCCAAGTGTTTGAGGTTCTTCAAGCTCAGAATCCCAAGAGGGAGTGAGGCAGTGAAGTTGTTGTTGTAAGCATCAAACACCTCCAAGCTTTCGAGACTCGAGTAGTCCCAATCTAGGCCACCACTGAACTGGTTGTTTGAGATGTTCAAGGATTGAAGGCTGCTGATATTGGCAATACTGATTACGCCGGTGAAGTTGTTACCGGCAAGTGAGAGAGCAATGAGCATGTCAAGGCTGGAAATGGCAGAGGAAACAGAGCCATAGAGGCTCAGATTCGATAAATCTAGCGAAACAACTCTTCCATGGAAGCATTTGACTCCTACCCATGAACAAACTGAGCTTGGATTTGAAGAATTCCAAGTGTTCAACACATGGTTAGTGAACAAAAAGCCATGTTTGAGTGTGTTCAATGCATGAAAATCACTAGTGATAGAGGAAGAAGAGGAGGCACTAACAAGGAAGAAGAGTGTTAGAAGAACAAAAAGAGCCATTTTTCAAATGAAAAATTCAAGTTTGTGAGTATTTGAAGAGAAGAGGATTGAATTTAAGAGCTTGGACAATAATGGGATTTTCACAAAAGATAAGAAAAGTTGAGGGAATATGAGGAAGTTCAAATGTGCATAGGTTTAAAGAATCAAACATCTTCAAAGAGAAAAGAGACTTCAAGTTCAAGGAAGAAGCTAAGCCTTCCCTTTCCTTGTTTGCTTTTCTTTTTCCTTATCAATGAAAGAAGAGGAAGAGATTAGTATTCAACAAAAAAATGGTTATATATATATATATTGAGCTTTATTTGTATCTATCTATCTACAATAAGAGCTTCTTTAGTTAATAAAGCAGCCTCTGGGTAACAGAAATTTAAAGCTTATTAGATCATGAGAAAAAGTAAAGTTGATTCTCTCACTTGGCATGACAAAATTGCCCTTTAGCTTTAATCAAAGTTGCCTCTTTAGTCTTTACTTTGAGTGATAGATGATGAACTTGCACTTTGATAAAATGTGGCTGGATATGTTTTTCATGAAGATATGAATTGTACAATGACACAAAAATAATATAAAAAATAAATAAAAATAGTGGGCAAAATTATACAAAAGGAAAAAAGTGAGCAATGGCAATCAATTCATACCACCATTACAAAATTATTGTGTCACTGATGTTCACACCTTGATGATTCAAGGAGGACCCATATAATAACAATAATAAAAATAAGAGTAATAATAAGGCACTAAAAATTATAGTGGTAATTGTTAGTCATGTCTATGAAAATTTCCCTTTTTACCCTTATAGAAGTCCTATGAATTACCAAATCCTCAATCTCACGTGTTGCGATAAATAAGAGGTTGGAAATGGAGCATTTGAAGATATGGTGATATACAATTGTGTACTTTGATGAATAATGTATAGATAATTTTCTATTTTCAATATTACTTTATTGTTTTCACTCTCTTGGAGTTGGAAACATGTGCCTGCAACAACAGTGGATGTAAGAAGTAAAAGATGATGATTATTAATATATCATTACATATGTCTCTTTGAAATATATATATATCAGGATATAATTATGTAGCATAAAATAGGGTGCATGGAAGAAGGAACCAGAGGGAGCTTTTTTTTTTTGTGGGGTGCTTTATTCCTTCTCTCCTTGCTTGGGCTACAGGTATGGGACCAACCCTATATATAATGTGTGTGTATTTGAGCTTTATTAGAAGATGGAATAGTCTTAAAGAGAGGGCTAGGCTGAAAAGAAAAAGCAAAGAGAGATATATATTTTTTGCTTTTAATCTTCCTCCACTTCAAAAGAAAAATCCATGACCCCTCCTCTTCACATGGAAAAGAGTGCTCTTGTACTAACATGTCTCTCATTCAGAACCCTCTCTCTCTATATATAACAACTATATATAAAGGTCCATGACACTTCATATGCATGGGAAAGAGTGCTCTTTCATTAAAACGAACTTCAAAACCAGAGTATCTTGCGCCCTCCTTTGCAATTTTTTATATGATTTTGATTAATCACAGCTC
The DNA here is from genome assembly GCA_963922005.1 of Cornus suecica. Lineage (NCBI taxonomy): Eukaryota > Viridiplantae > Streptophyta > Magnoliopsida > Cornales > Cornaceae > Cornus > Cornus suecica. Next base: position 53,063,459 of record OY998247.1, read on the forward strand.
CACAGGCAAGTACTAAATGTATTATAAATTGTCAATTTCTTTGTTCAATTTTTTGTTTGTGAGTCGAGTTGCGATTTGCTGGAGTCATGTAATCCAAGATTATGTAACCAGTTCTCTTTTGAGGGACATTGTTACTTAAATTATTTAGGAGATGGTAAACTAAACTTCGATGAGGGTGAATAGGTTTTTACTGAATTTAATGATAAATTAAAATATTAATTGCGAAAAAATTAATTTTAATCCAATTCGTTTAAAGTAATAATCAATATAGGTGCGAAAAATAAAACAAGAGACGACATCAATATTTTTACGTGAAAAATATTGGAAAACGCTTCAAGTAAAAATCACGGATACCCTCCAGTATCGATGCATTATGAATCAAGAAGTACACAGATTTTATGAAGTTATGACTTATAATCACTCTGATTTGCCGTTTATCACTCAGCATCTGAAAGTCTTGAATTACTCGCGCTACCACAAAGCTCTCACTCCGATCTCCGTACTCTGAAGACTCCGCTTCTCAACAGATCAATTTATCACAAAGCTTCTCACTCCGATCTCCGCACTCTGACGGCTCCGCTTCTCAACGGATCTATGCAACCGAGTTGCACAAGGTGGTGTGATGATCTTTCAACAACTAGATCATTCAATTGTGCATAAAGATCTTCAGTGTTGAAACACAATTGAATAACCTTCACAAAACATAAAAAACCTTGATATAAGATAATCAAACAATCTTTTTTTCTCTTTCCCTACAACTGGATATGATCTGTATGATAATTGCAGAACTCTCACAAAATATAACTCACAAGTCATATCCTTAAGTGAATATGAGTTTTTTCAGGCATCAGAATAATCCTTAATTAACAATTGAAGTCGGTAACTTCGAGTTCTCGGTAACTTCACTTCGAGTACTCGACAAGTGTAAATCTTGAGTGCTCGGCCCTTATTCTTTCGAGTACTCCGTAAACATATTGATAGCGCACAATGGAGTGCCAAGGTCATTGGAATCCACGCCATTGTCCGCGCCAAGGCGCAAATCTTGGAGTACTCGGTAATGAAAAGTTTGAGTATTCGGTACATCAAAATCTCGAGTACTCGGTAGCTTCAGAAATCAGATTGTTTATTTCTTTGCAATGCCGCTTCCGATCAACTTCTCTTCACAACTCTTGTTTTTCATCACTTTAAACTTGATTTGACACATTTGTTGATCTTCATTTGACTTGTCAATTTGATTAACCCAACTGTGACTCACAACACTCAACATGATTTTTTTATCAGAAACATGTCATTACAAATAAATGTTCCTAAAATCTCTCCCTTGACATTTCTGAGACAAAATCATATTTTACAAATATATTCTCACGATAAACAAAATAAAATCTATACCTTTGAGCACACACCAACAAACATAGACATAGAGTTTTCTTTTGAACTCAGGACAATCTACAAATCCTATAGCCACAATACTAAACAACATATATGTGAAAAACAAGTATGAAAAACAACTAGCAGGCATAATCAAGTTTAAATGATTATAATAACATAAATAATATCAACGTGACACATAGTGATCATTAATAGACAACAAATACTTTTCCCTTTCAATTAAACAACTCTTTCCCCCTTAACTATATATTTCTCCCCTTACTAACTACTTCTCCCCCCTTTTGTCACTAAAATGACAAAGAAGTAAATAAAAATAAAAATAGCCAAGAGAATTTAAGGAGAAGATACAAAGTGTAAACATTGGAAAAAATACATGGGAAGACCAGAGAATCTAAGCAAAACTTATATTAGACATAGAACTCTAAAGAATATATCCAGATTTTCGGGTATCAAAAATCTCTATGATGCATGAACTTAATACTAATGCATGAATGCAAAATGCTCAAACTAAGAAAAATATATATTTTTGTTCTTAGAAACATGTGAGCAGGGCAGTAGAGACAATGAGTGATAAATGCTCAATATTGGTCATTTTTCGCCCATATCTTGCGTTTATTATGTCTTTACATTCTGTTACTTGGTATTTTTATCCCCTTTGTGTGTGTAAGCATGTTTAAGAAGCTTAATGAAGAAACATAGCTAATCTCGGTGAATTAACTGAGTTCATGATCGTTTCTATCTCGAGAAAGGAATCAAGAGGTGTGCTAGAGCAAAGAAGAGCTACCGGAGGGCAAAATGGTCATTTCCCGACATCATTATCTCATCGAAGGGCAAAAATATCATTTTCAAACATTATTACTTCAACCAAAAGCTTCGGGAGTCAAAGGCGACCAGTTTAGCTCGAATATGAAAAAACGAGTTTTTACAGCAAAAGATGCATCATACCCTACGTCGTCAAAGGGAAAAAGAGGTGACTGGACTTGAGCTACGCTTTGGTTTGTGAGCCAAAGGGGGACCCTATGCCCAAGCGTAGGTCAGGGGCGTAGCTCCCACCTTATGGCCACGTGATCATTTTACGTGCAGAAGTTGTTTCAGAATTTTCCAGTTTTGTCCCTGCTTCGATATTTTAAGTGATCGGTGATTCTAGACCTCTACATACAGGCTTATACATATATTTACATCAGATTTTAGAGAAAAGGGCAACCATTAGTGTTTCCCTCACTTGTCTATAAATATGAGACGGTTAGGTTTAGGGTTCTAGTTCTGGTTCTGATTTTGATTTTCACGCACGTTCATTCATAGAGTTCTCATGTTCAAAGTTCAGACTTGCTTCCATTGAAGAGAACCACCATTGAAGACCTAGAGATCCGGTTGAGAGTAATCATTTTTGGGGTCAAACTGTTTGCGCGGTACGACCTGATTCACAGTCAATGGATCGCCTTCATGCAATTGATATATAATCTGAACTATATTATGCGGTTAGTGGTGGAGTGAGGAAACCCTAGTTTTCTCTCTCTCTGAATCACAACCATTATTCATTATTGTTTTCTGTTTTATTTTCATTAGTATTAGATAATTCATAAAACCAAACTCTTTTCAGAAAAATATAATTAAGTGTTTTTAGACTATTGAAGTGAACAATCCTCGTCTCTGTGGGATCGATATTCCCCTACTCAAGCAAAACTGTCTACAATTGATCTGTGCGCTTGCAGAAAGGTAAAACCTAAAGTGTCGTTAATGTGTCATTTTTAATCACATATTTTGCGCACACCTGACAACCATCAATGAGCTAATCATTAACACATCATATTCGCATATTTGACTTAGCCATTATACATATGATAGTGAAGAAAATTAGCACACATACCTTGTAGACATAAACAATCACAAGACAAACTTTACATAGCATTTGTATATATGAAAGATATTCAGGTGTAAGCAAACAACTAAGATGAAAGCTATACGTATTAATTCTAATAATCTCGTCACTAATCGTGATGATATTTCAGTCTAAAACCTAAGTTAGAAGTCAGATATTTAGGTCGGACCTTATTGCTAATTAAGGGAACACGAATTTTATTTTTTATTTTTGTCTCGATTTTTTTTTCTTTTGCACCCTTTCATATATTTTTTATTTTGTTTCTTCCCTTTTTACGCAAACACTCACTGCTTTGTGGCAAGATGCTCGGTTACTCGGGTTGAAAAAATGAGATAATCACTCTCGCCTTTTGACGCGAATACTCAATAATTTTTGAGGCACTGAGACCCGGTTACTCAGCAAAAATGATCATTGCTCTAGGGGGATTTAAAGAGACAATCATATATTATTTATTTCATTATCTTTCTTTTTTCAACATTACCCCAATATTCATGAGCACACAAAAGGTATTAAAAAACATCGATCAATCTAGCTTAGTCATGAACCTATATATCACTTCGGGTTAGATTAGAAAGACTAAAAGTCTCAGTAAGCATTACAATCATTTCCAAAGTAAAACAAGCACCCAAAGATAATGAGTTTTAAAAGTAATACTTAAATATGTAAAGTAAACAACTCATATCCTCAGGTCAGACTAACACCTCTACTCTGACGATTCCGCTTTTCAACGGATCTATGCAACCGAGTTGCACAAGGTGGTGCGATGATCTTTCAGCAACTAGATCATTCAATTTTAGTGTTCAAGCACAATTGAATAACATTCACAAAATAGAGAAAACTGGTGCGCGTCAGGTGTGTGCAAAATATGTGGTTAAAAACGACACCTTAATGACGCTTTAGGTTTTACCTTTCTGCAATCGCACATATCAATTGTAGACAGTTTTGCTTGAGTAGGGGAATATCGATCCCACAGAGACGAGGATTGTTCACTTCAATAATCTAAAAACACCGAATTATACTTTTCCGAAAATAGTTTGTTTTTATGAATTATCTAATACTAATAAAAATAAAATAGAAAACAATAATGAATAATCGTTGTGATTCAGAGAGAGAGAAAACTAGGGTTTCCTCACTCCACCACTAACCACATAATATAGTTCAGATTATATATCAATTGCATGACGGCGATCCATTGACTGTAAATCAGGTAGCACCGCACCAGTTTGACCCCAAAAAGAATTACTCTCAACCGAATCGCGACAACCCATCTCAAGACTAAACTGATTAGTGCATGTCAACTACTAACAGAAAGTAAATGCAAAAAAATAAATTAAATCATGAAAATAAACTAAAGCATGTCTATATCAGTTTGTCAGGGCATGACCTGTGTCAACCTAGGGTTTTGAGTTTTATGACCACCATTGTGTAGAAAATCACAGATTAAGCATCCGAGTACTAGCCCATAGTGAATAATTGTGATCGTGTAAGATAAATACATTCGAAAAGTCTAAGACAAGAATCAATTCAAATATATAAACTTGTATCACGAATAAAAATAGTCTCCCATCTAACACAATCGTCACAGTATAGTCACAGTTTCCTCTCTCTACAATTGAATATAAAACTAGAACTACATTACTTGGCTAGGGTTTTGCGAGAAAACCCTAGATACAGAGTTAGCTGATCATGGTGGAGAGAGACTGTATTGTCGGTGTAGAAATACTTTCTATAATCTTCTTTTCCGGATCTCTAGGTCTTCAATGGTGATTCTCTTCTATGGAAGCAAGTCTGAACTTTGAACGTGAGAACTCTATGAATGAACGTGCGTGAAAATCAGAACTCCGAACTATAAACCTAACCCTCTCATATTTATAACAAGTGAGGGAAACCCTAATGGTTGCCATTTTCTGTAATTTCACAATACATGAATAATGTCTCTAAAATCTGATGTAAATATGTGTATAAGCCTGTATGTAGAGGTCTGGAATCACTGATCACTTAAAATATCGAAGCATGGACAAAACTGGAAAATTCCAAAACAATTTCTGCACATAAAGGAATCACGTGGCCACAAGGTGGGACCTACGCCCCTGACCTACTCTTGGGCGTAGGGTCCCCTTTTGGCTCACAAACCAAAGCGTAGCTCAAGTCCAGTCTGCCTCTTTTTCCTTCTGATGACGTAGGGTATGATGCATCTTTTGTTGTAAAAACTCATTTTTTCATATTTGAGCTAAACTGGCCGCCTTTGACTTTCGATGCTTTGGTTGAAGTAATAATGTCTGGAAATGAAAATTTTATCCTTCAGTGAGATAACGATGTCGGAAAATGACCATTTTGCCCTCTGGTAGCTCTTCTTTGCTCTGACACATCTCTTGATTCATTTCTCAAGATAGAAATGAACATGAACTCATTTAATTCACCGAGATTAGCTCTGTTTATTCATTAAGCTCCTGAAACATGTTTACACACACAAACGGGATAAAAATACCAAGTAACGGAATGTAAATTCATAACAAATGCAAGATAGGGGCGAAAAATGACCAATATTGAACACCTATCAAAAACCTTGATATAAGATGATCAGATAATCTTCTTTTTTTCTCTCTCTGGAACCGGATATGATCTGTATGATAATTGTAGAGCTCTCACAAAATATAACTCACAAGTCACACCATTCTCTTTGGTTTAACTCATATAAATAGAGAAAAGTTGTCCAATTAGGATTGAGAATCATTTTCCTTTCAGGATTCGTATTCACATCATTAAGTCTTCCAAATATAGACTAATATACCAATGATGCTCCAATATACCAATAATAACTCCTAGTCATACCCTTAAATGAATATGAGTCTTTAAGGTATCAGAATAATCCTTAATTAAAAACTGAAGTCGGCAACTTCGAGTTCTCAGTAACTTCACTTCGAGTACTCGACCCTTGTTCTTTCGACTACTCGGTAAACATATTGATAGCGCACTCATAGCGCACGATGACGTGCCAAGGTCACTGGAATCCACACTATTGTCCGCGCCAAGGCACAAATCTTCGAGTAATTGGTAATGAAAAGTTCGAGTCGGTAACTGAATCTCGAGTACTCGGCAGCTTCATAAATCAAACTGTTTATTTCTTTGTAATGCCGTTTTCGATCAACTTCCCTTCACAACTCTTATGTTTTTCATCACTTTAAATTTTATTTGACACATTTGTTGATCTTCATTTGACTTGTCAACTTGATTAACCCAACCACGACTCACAACACTCAACATATTTTTTTATCAGAAACATGTCATTACAAATAAATGTTCCTACAGTTACATTATTTGAGATTAGCTACATGATCTCCGACCAATCATAATTTTCAAGCAAACGTGACATATGTGTCAACTTTGTTCAAATTTCTATTTGAGAGACATAGTTGCGAAAACTGGAATCATGTAATTCGAGACCATGTACCCAATTTTTCTCTCGAACGTTCTTTTTAATTGATTTGAGACTACATAATCTCAACAATCTTAACTTTCAAATAAAACATGTCATATATGCCAACTTTATTCACATTTTTATTTACAGGTCTAGGTTCATTACAAAAAAAAAAAATTGTCTATAGTGACAAACATTTAGTGACAGACTAAAACGGTAAGCCACTATAGTACAAAAAGTTAATTATTCTATCTAAAAAATGTAAAGTATAACATCAATTTTTGCTAGTTCCAATTTTACTTTTTTTATTGACACTTGGAACCGCCAATAAAACTCTTATTTTTTATACTGATTATAATTAAGTGGTAACATATAATTTTTGAGGAAATACTAATATCTCATTTTCCCGCTATGTGACATGAATAATGTACCAAAGTAGGAGTTGGCTCCACTTATGTTTGATGATATAATAGCAAGAGGAGACTTTCTTAACTTGGGACAAGTAGTCTGAGGTGTCTGTGCCTTGTTCCTGGCCATGCCCAGGTCTGCCCTTTTCCTTTTGAAGGGTCATTTTCTTGTGGCTTGGCTTATTTGTGACCTCTTTCATAACTTCTCCAAATAAGTCATTGTTCACCTCATTTTAGTATAGATTCCATGTATTACTTGCCAATTGTTTTCAGTCATATTATATATATATATACATATATATATATAAGATTTACACAAATAGATAAACATGGAATAGATGAACTGGTCAGTTACTACATGGGTAATAACCTAGGTAGCACTGATATGATATGATACAGACATGAAAATATGATAAATCTCAAACAAATAAGATACGGGTACGGCGGCGGCGGGTACGACGGGATACGATATAAAGAAATAGTATTTTTTATATATAAAAACTAAATTTTGATCAATTTTTGAAAATATTAAGAAAATTGAATCACTACAAACACGAGTTCCTTTCGTAACACTTAAAAACAAACACATGTCGTTAATATATAATAAAGATTAAAATTTTCTTAACTATAATACTTCATAATATTGTTAGAAAAGTTTCTTTCTAATGTTTAAAACTTGTTAAAAACGTATTATTTGGAATTTAAGAAGTATTGTATACTTAATCAAAATATCTTACAAGAATCGGATACGTGATCGAAATATCTTAGAAGTATCGGATACGTGTTATAAATTAAAAAATATAATTTAAAATTATAGATACGTTTAAGAAGTATCAGCCACATATCCGCGATTATCCAAGGAATATCGGTATTCGACAAATATCTGATACGAATACATTGCTCTTGAAGAACTATCCGTGCTTTAAAAGTCATAACTATACATAGTTTTAGTTTATAGAAAATGCATGCTATCATCGTCACGATAACATTGCCCCCAAAATCAATTATTAGATGTATCATTATATTATCAGAAAACGTGACTCGGGAAAGAGCAGCTTATTATTGTTCTCATGTATCTTATGTCCAGCATTGTTTCGTTCCCATGTTTGGGCTTTTTTTTAAAAAAAAAACAAAAAAAATTTATGAAAAGATTATATATTTCACACAAAATACAAAATTTATGGGGACATTGTAGATACAAGTTGATATAGAATTATATTCTGGTAAAAAAAATTGTATCCGTAATTAAAATTTATTTTTGTAATAAATTAATTTGCAACCAACAATGTATGAGATTTTTTTTCAAGGAACGAAGAAAAAATAAACTCAGTATTGTGCTTGCATTGGAGTCTTCAAATGTGTTTTAGAATGAAGGGTGTGTAATACAATTATTCTAAAATTTCAAAATTATTATTTTAAACTTTAAAATATTAGTGATAAAAATATATGAAAAATCCAGTCTAGGGAGGACAAAAACATCCGCCCCGCCAGGGAACCGTCCCATTTATAAATGGGGTGGTTATGGGGGTTTAAAAAATAAAACCGGCGGTTATGGGGCGAGGGACGGTTTGAGAGGTTCCCCCATTGGGGACTGCCCGCCCCAAACCGCATTATTAATATTTTATATTTTATAAATTTTTATATTAAAATTACATAGTTATATATTTGTTTGCATTTTTTATAGTAAAATTACATTAATATCTTTAAACAAAATAACTATTTCCTTATCTACCCTCTATATCTATATATGAAAATTCCTAATTTCTAAACCTATTGCAAAGATTGTTGATTAATATTTTATGTTTTTCATGTGGATTATTGTTTTATGTTGTTTGACTTATGTTGTTATAATTGAAGACTTTTATTTAAGTTTGTTTATCTATATTTGAATTACTTGTTAATTTTGAATTATTAAATTTGTTTTTGTGTTAGAAAATTATTGCGATTAAATTAATTGGATAATTTCTTATTTTGGTTTTCTTTAGAAATTATTCAGACTAAATTAATTGAATAATTGGTTGTTTCTTATATAAATTTTAATATTATATTAATGTATTTATATTATGTTTGTTCTTAGGAAAATAAATGGTTTAATGAAGCGGGTTGGGGCGATTATGGGGGACGAGGTGACAGTTTGGGGCGGTTATGGGGGTAAGGGTGAGATTTTTAAACAATTATGAGGCGGTTATGGGGGTAAGGGTGAGATTTTTAAACAATTATGAGGCGGTTATGGGGGATGGGAATTTTCGCGGTTATGGTTATAGGGATTGAGCAAACCGCCCCATTATCATCCCTAGTCCAACACCGTACGTTTTTATTTTTGAGCTACTCGGGCTTCCTTCCAAAAAAATCTCATACCAATTAAAAACACACATATATAAACATTTTATCATTACTATATCGAAGCGATGTTGAATATCACAATATATATATATATATATATGGGCAACCGGATCTAGGATTGTTCGAGCTTACTTATAAAATCATACATATAGATCCTCATATACACCAAAACGAATTATCTAATAAAAGGGGACAATTTTGTTCTTTGACTGGTTGGTACAAGGGATAAGAAAAGAAGAAGCATGAGCCCAAAAAAGAAACTAAAGAACGTATGAGAGCTTTTGTGAATGGCCAATATATTAAGACTCTTTTTCAAAAGATGACTTATTTCTATAAAGAACTATGGGGAAGCATCTTTGAAAGGAGGCAATGGTCCTCTTCTTATGCATTTTGTGCTAAAGCACACAAAAAGAAAGAAAAAATAAAAATGAAAGGAATAAGAAAAAAAGAAGCCTAGCTTGGTTAATGAATCATTAAAGCAATTGATGAGCTAGCTCTAACAAATTCTAGAGGGGTGTTGAAAATATATCATTAATTACTCTATATGATAAATAACTATGGACATGTTTGGTTTATAGTTTTTAAAATAGTTTTCTGTTTTATGTATTTTTTAAAAATAGAAAATTAAAAAATTGTACAAATGTTTGATTGGTTCAGTTTTTTAAAACTTAGTTATAAAAATGACTGTTTTCAGATAACTCATTTTTATTATTCTCAGAAAATTATTTTTGAGATACAAATCAAATAGGCTCTATATATCTTAGTCTCTAATTTATTCATTCCTGCGATAAAAAAAAAAAAACTCTTCAAAAAGAATAAAAAAGTCAAAATCTATGTTGAAATAGGTAAATTTAATGCGTGGAAAAAGATAAAATTTAATGTGGAATTATTGCAGGCGGTCTCTGACCATATACTTTATATGTGTTAATTTATAAAAATATTACTCTTTGAATAATTTAAATATTAAAAATAAATAAATATATATCAAGGTCGACTACTTTGATGAAGATCCATATAGTACTTTGTGGGCTTAAATTTGAAAGCACAAATCCCAAGTTTGATGGCAGTGACTAGTAGTTATCCTAGCGAGTGACAAACCTATTGAGTCATCCTTTACTTTCTTTTTCTTATACAAATATTTATAGCACTCCTATACAGTTAGTAATAGTACCATCCACTTTTGGAATTTGAAGTTACTATACAGTCTCTGCCATTGTTACTTTGGAAGCCTCCACTTTGTGGGGTCCATATATTTAACGGCTATTTAAAAAAAAAATTCGAGAGGTTAAACAATTTTTATATAAGGTAAATTATACTTTCACCCCTCAAGATATATTTTATTACAGTTTCACCCTCTATCATTTGAATAATTACAAATATCCCCTTGGAATGAAATTTTGACGTGATCAAACTCGGTCAATACTAAATGAAATGTCTAAAATACATCAAGATTTATTCTTATGAACATTTTTATTCTAGTTTACTACACTATTGTTTCATTTTGTCATAATTGGACAATTACGGATAAACCAGACAAAAACTCCAATTTTCTACACCATAATTGAGAAATATTCAGAAGTATATATGTTATTTCACTTTTTCAATCATCAGAATTGAGTTTTGATGACTTAAAAATGGTGAAACTATAATTATTCAGAAGAAAGGGAGTGAAACTATAATAAATTATATCTCGAGAGGGTGAAAGTATAATTTACCCTTTTACATATATAGGTAAATATACAATGACCCAGGTTAATCGAAATGGAAAACTCAATCCAAAGTTCAATGGACAAACATTAATCTGAGTTATTAGCCAATACTTATCAAGGAAAAACAAGAATTTTCATTAATAGAAAAATGGTCATCGCAAACCAACACGCCGGTGTCCGCAAACCATAGGGCAGTGATCATGGGAGGACGGCTATTTACTTTAGTTTCAGTGGCACCTTCATTTTTATGAGCCATGACCCATGCAAGTCGTGGTCATCATCCCTGCCGAAGTCCTTATATTTTGGCGGGTAAATTACACCTTAATCTTCGGAAGTTTATCGATATTTTACATAGGATTCGATGTTTAATAATTTTGCATTTATTTTTCAAAGGTTTGACATGTTATATTCATGAGATCCCTTTGATATTGTATTCTCAACGGTTTAACGAATCTGTTGACATGAGCCAAAAATATATATGATATGAACCATTTTGCCTTTCAATTTATATGCATTTTTATTACTATAAAAATATAAAAATGAGAATGTAATTTCGCGTTATTCGGTTAGGAAAATAAACGACCATTGTTGATAGAAGCTCTACATAATAATATTATTTCATCCGTAAACGTGTTTTTCATAATTATCACCTTTACCCTTTCACTTATAAATAGAGCTAATTATTGTATGCATATTAAAAAAGAGAGATCATAATAAAATGTAATCCCTAATGGTTCAAACTGTATATACTCTTATTTTGTGCTTACTTAAATATGCCAATTCCTTCAATTTTACAGTAGATATCTATTTTTTCCCCTATTGCATGTGACAGGAGGTGAATTGTGCATATTCATTTTAAATTGCAAGTTACTAAATTTCAATAATGGTTGTATTATAAAATAATTAAGACGGTTTGTCAATTATGAATTATGAATTTGAAATTATCTAAAAGATAGTGAACTAAGTCTAGAGGGGGTGAATAGATTTTTTATGAATTAAATGATAAATTAAAATTTTAATTGCTAAAAAGTCAATTTTAATTCAATTCGATCATAATATAAACCACGTAATAATAAATAAAAGTGTAGAAAATAAATCAGAGACGACACCAATATTTTTACTTGGAAAAACTCCAAGTAAAAATTCACGGATACGCTCGGGTATCGATGCACTATGAATCAAGAAGTACAAGACTCTATGAAGTTTTAGACTTACAAATCACTCTAATCTGTCTTTCTCCACTCGACGTCTAACACTCTTAAATCACTCGCGCTCCACGAAGCTCTTGCTCCGATCTTCGTACTCTAACGGCTCCGCTTCTCAACGGATCAAAGAACCACGAAGCCTCCTACTTCGATCAAGGTGGTGTGATGATTTTTCAGTAACTAGATCATCCAATTGTGCATAACGATATTTGGTATAGAAATATAATTGGAAAAAACCACAAACTAAGAAAGAAGTAGAAAATATATAATCACTCAATAATTTTCTCTCTTTATATATCTTTGTAGAAATATATGAACTATAGAATAATTTCAGAGATCTCTCACACAAGTCGCACCCTTCTCTGAGGTTTAACTCATATATATAGAGAATAGTCTTCAATTAATGGTAAGAATCATTTTCCAATCATGATTCGAATTTCCACTATTTAAATCTTTCAAATATAAATAAATATATCAATGATAGTCCAATATACTGATAATAACTTCTAATTACGTCCCAAAGTGGTTAGGAATTGATTGCATCTCAATTTAATACTTCCCACAAATATATCTGCATAGCGACTTATCGAGTACTCCATGGTTGTTCTACCGAGTACTCGGTGAACACCTAACCGTGCGAAAGTGTGCGCAAGTTCGCAAAACTCTATGGAATAATTTACTACTTTTGCGCAAACCATGCGAAAGTTCGCAACTTACCGAGTACTCGGTATTGTTCCAATTGAGTATTTGGTGGAACAAAATTGCAAAAATATAAAAATATAATTTTGTTACGTTCCGCTTCCTTCTAATCGTTGTTCCACTCTTGTATCTTCACTATTTTATACTTGATTTGACACATAAACTCCTTCCCATACAACGCTTTAACAACTCGATCTAAAACAGACAACTCTCAACATAATTTTTTATCAGAATAATGTCATTACATAAATAAATGTTCTTACAATCTCCCCATTGATATTTCTGAGATAAAAACATATTTTACAAATATATTCTCACGATAAAAATAAACTTTATACCTATGAACACACATCAACAAACATAGACATAAACTTTTCTTTTGATCTCATGATGATTTACGAATCCTGCAATCACAACACTTAAACAAACATACATGTAAAATGCAAGTGTGAAAAACAAATAGCAAGAATAATCCATATTAAATGATCATAAACAAAACAAATAATATAAACATGAAGCATAATAATCATGAATCAATAATAATTAATTCTCCCCCCTCAATTAAATATTTCTTCCCTTTAATTGTATAACTCTCCCCCTTACTAAATACTTTCCCCCTTTCTAAACTTCTCCTCCTTTTAGTCACTGAAATGACAAGGAATGAAATAACAATAAAAATAATCAAGAGAGATAAAAAAGAATAGACAAGTGGTAAATATTGAGAAAATATTCGAGATGACTAAATAATCGAATCAAAACTTATATTAAGTCATAGAACTCTAAAGAATATATCCAGATTCTCGAGTAACATGCATGAACTTAAATCTAATGCATGAATGAAATATGCTCAAACTAAGAAAAATATTTTTATTCTTAAAAACATGTGAGCAGGGCATTTAGAGACAATGAGTTCATCATTAACACATCATATTCACATATTTGAATTAGCTATTATACATACAGTAGTTAAAAAAATCAACACACATACCTTGCAGTAATAAGCAGTCACAAGATAGGCTTTACATAATTTTTGCATATATAAAAAATATTCAGGTGCAAGCAAACAACTAAGATGAAAGCAATACGTACTAATTCTAATAATTTCCTCACTAACCGTGATGATACTTCGGTCCAAAACCTAAACTAGAAGTTAAATCTTTAGCTCGGACCTAATTGCATTTAAATGTCTCACAATATAATCTTTTGCACCTTTTTCACTTTATCCATTTTTGTCTTTCAAAGTTCCAAACTTTCCAACAAAGATTTTTAGTCCCGACCAACTGGGTCTGAGCTTCTTCCTTGGGATTTATGTTCATTACTCTTATCCCCTTTTTACGGGAACACTCAATGTTTACTGAGGCAAGAGACCCGATTACTCAGATCGAAGAACTACTTTTTGCATTTCTATATTTTAAACATCTCATTCTTTCATCTTTTAACATCACCCCAACATTCATGAACATGCAAAAGGTATTCAAAAGTATTGATCAATTTAGCATAGCTCATGAACCTACATATCATTTCGGGTTAAATGAAAAAGACTAAAAGTTTCAGCAAGTATTACAGTCATCTCCGAAGTAAACAAGCACCCAAAGTTGATGAGTTCCAAAAATAATACTTAAAATATGTCAAGTGATTAACTTATAACATCAGGTCAGACTAACAACTTCAATTCATATAAGCATAATAAGAAAAGTAAATATGAGAATATAGTGAAATATGACAATCATTTGTACCATTAGCCAAGCTCAACATTCTAAGAAAATTTTTTATTTTTAATTTTTATGAAATTTTTGTCATAATGATGCATGCATGAATAATCCTAATGTAGCAAAAACATGATGCATGCATAATAATAATAATAAAAATAAATAAATATGCAAATAAAAAAAAATGCATGATAATGTATTAATTCTAGGATTAAAGATAACGCAAGATATTCCTTGAATGATACATATGAAGACATTTATCCTAATAATAACATGCCACTAGATTTTCTAAGATGCACATGCTTCTGAAAATCTAATGATTTTTTAGAGATGTCTGTTGACTGAGAAGCTGTGGATATATACTCAAGACCTTTCTCAGTACAAAATTTAGGAAATATGCGATACCAATTATCAGATGTACATACACCTTCCATAAGACAATTTTCAAAAAAGAGTCATTAATAATGCATTTATCACGACGGAAATTGACATATTGATAAATATTGCATATCTGACTAATGCTAAGCAAATTAACCTTTCGGCCCTTATCACAATCAACATGTTCTCGTCTAGGTAGACCAGAAGCAACAATGGTGTCATTTCCTAAACATTTAGACTTTTTCTTTTCATCAAAAGAACCATTCTTACCATCACTATCTTTAAGATTATCAACTACTGACTTATCTCTTTTCATGTGCTTAGAGTCACATGCTCTAAGTTCAGTATGAGCCTTACAAAAATGTAGCTCACCTTTTCTAACCCATGTATGAGCATCACAATAATGTAGTTCACCTTTTCTAACACATGCTTGTCTGATCTTAGGTGTTTTACTTGCATGATTAAACAAATTTTTTATCTCTTTACTCAAAACCCTAATTTAATCTTCAACATTAGGTTTTTTCTGAGTTCTTGATTTCTTCCTAGATTTCAAAGTCTTTCCTTTTAACTTTAAACACAAAGGTCGAATGTGACCTTTCACTCCACAGTGATGACATATTAGAACAAACTTTTGAAAACCATTATTCAAACCCTTAGAGGTAAAAAAAACTCTTCTTTCAATAGGTTTTCTGACATAAGATTAAGCATTAAAATTCTTATCAGACTTACCTTGAGAAGAACTCGATTCTACATAAGATCCCTTAACAAAAATAATTTTGGGAATGATATTATGATTTCTCGGTGTTCCTTCAAACCCCAAACCTTTAGTATTTCCCACAGATTTACCTATACTCAACATATGATCAAGTTTATTAGTTCCACTAGACCATCTATGAATAGTTGAGTTAGCATTTTCCAAATTCTTCTCCAAATCTCCAATCTTCACAGATTTCTCAATCAAATAAGATCTTACAACTATTAGTTCCTTATTGAGATCTTCTACATTTTTCAAAGCCTAGTTCCTTTCTTTTTCAGACTTAATCAATTCTTCGCACCACTGAATTTTATCAGTCATGTGTTGATTAAAGTCATGGGTAATGCTAGTTAATTCTTCTCTTAAGAATTCTTTTTTCTTGTCAACACTTTTAAATCTACTAATAAATTTTGTGAAAACTTTGCTAAAATGAGTTTACGTATCATGCAATTTATTATACTTAGCTTGAAGCGAATCATCACAATCATCATCACCCTCATTATTTAACCTATCAACAACAGGGGGGCCTAGATACGGGACCTCATTCACGAGGTACGTCCATTGTCTAAGTTCAAGATCTAACCTTAGGTCATTAACCTAAATCATGGCAAACCTTGTTCTAATACCAATTGAAATTACCTAGAAGATGGTGAACTAAGCCTAGAGGGTGAATAGGCTTTTTATGAATTAATTGACAAATTAAAATTTTAATTGCAGAAAAGTCAATTTTAATTCAATTCGATCACAATATAAACCATGCAATAATAAATATAAGTGTAGAAAATAAATCAGAGACGACACCAATACATTTACGTGAAAAAACTTTGAAAAAATTTCAAGTAAAAAATCACAGATATGCTCGGGTATCGATGCACTATGAATCAAGAAGTACAAAAATTTATGAAGTTTTAGACTTACAAATCACTCTGATTTGCCTTTCTTCACTCGATGTCTGACAATCTTGAATCACTTGCGTTCCACGAAGCTCTTGCTCCGATCTCCGTACTCTAACGGCTTCGCTTCTCAACGAATCAAAGAGCCACGAAGCCTCCTGCTTCGATCAAAGTGGTGTGATGATTTTTCAGCAACTAGATCATCCAATTGTACATAATGATCTTTGGTGTAGAAGCACAATTGGAAAACCCCAAACCAAGAAATAAGTAAAATATATATAATCACTTAATAATTTTCTCTCTATATATATCTCTGTAGAAATATATGAACTATAAAATAATTTCAGAGATCTCTCACACAAGCTGCACCTTTTTCTGAGGTTTAACTCATATATATAGAGAGAATAGTATTCAATTAATGGTAAGAATCAATTTTCAATCAGGATTCATATTTCCACCATTTAAATCTTTCAAATATAAATAAGGTAAATTACACTTTCACCCCCTCTTGTTTGGACATATTCCAAGTTTCCCCCTCTAAGTCATTTTAGGTGACCAGTAATTGGAAATTACTAAATTGCCCAGCATATTTTATTATACTTTTATTTTTAAAAAAAATAAAATATTAATTTACCAATTTGCCCTTCATTAAAATCTAACCTAACCAAAATTAAAATAACCTAACCTCAATTAAAGTAACCTAACATAACCTTCTTCTTCTTCATCCCCTTCCTGAAAAACCCTAACCCTAAATTCTCCCTCTCTCTAAACACACAAATACACACACTGAAACACATGTACAACCTCTATGAACTCAATGTTGCGGCAAAATGCTAATCTTTCAATTCTAAACCCTAATTATTTTTTCCATCACCTCCAAGCCCATGGACAACGATACCCCCAAACCCAAGAAGGAATTGATCCAATCAGCAAAACGCCCAGCGGAGGCCGATTGGAATGGGAATATGTTCCTGGCATCCCTCTAAATGAAATTCTAGACTTAAATTCCTGTCTTTTGTATCAGTAATTGCAGGTTATCAACTGTTGTATCTCAAGAAAAAGACGTCGCTCAATTGCCACCGAATCACTGGATTCTATAGTTAGTCAGGATAAGTCAAATGGTAAAGAATTTGTTGTTTTCAAAGTCATGGTTCCTGCTCATATTCTCTATGCTAGAATTAGTCTCATTAATCACAAGATATAAATTTACTTATATATTTGTATATACATGTTTATATATACATATATATAAATATAGATATGTTAACACAACCACCATAATCAAACCCTAAGTCAGTTTGATTTTCATATTGATTTTCTCTCAATTTCAGTTTTTTTTTTTTTTTTTTTTTTGATAAGTTTGATTATGATAATCCCTTTTTAAGTAAATTTTATTATTATAAATTATATATATATATGGCAAATTTGATTATTGTAGAATTTGATTATTATTTTGGTAAATTTGGTTATGGAAACAAAAAAAATATATAAAAAATATATCATAATCATGAAAAATTATTAGCCTTTTTTTTGGTAAACTTGATTGTGGTAAATTAAAAATATATCTTTTTTGGTATTTTTTTTATGAAAAATTATTAGCCTTTTTATTATGTGAAAAAAATAAAAAAATACTACATTCATATAATCCTTGGTGATAAGCTTCAATGGAGGAAACCCATATAACTACATTCTTATATATATACATATACACACAAGGGCCTTTTTGTCTACTAAAGTTAGGGGCAATAGAGACTTTTCAGTAACAGAGGGTATTATAGTCATTTTCCCTCAAAATTTCTCTTTGACCGGTGTTAACTACGCCTGAAGTCCGTGGAGGGGGGAAGGTGTTATCCAAAACCAAACTAAAGAGGGTCAAACTGTAATTATCCAAACAAGAAGGGGGAACTTGGAATATGTCCAAACAAGAGGGGGTGAAAGTGTAATTTACCCATATAAATAAATATAGCAATGATAGTCCAATATACTGATAATAGCTTCTAATCACCTCCCATAGTGGTTAGGAATTGATTGCATCTCAATTTAATACTTCCCACAAATAAATTTGCGTAGCCACTTATCGAGTACTCGGTGATCACCCAACCGTGCGAAAGTGTGCGCAAGTTCGCAAAACTCTTTGGAATAATTTATCACTTTTGTGCAAACCATGCGAAAGTTCGCAACTTACCGAGTACTCGGTGGAATAAAATTGCGAAAATATAAAAATATAATTTTGTCACGTTCCGCTTCCTTCCAGCCGTTGTTCCACTCTTGTATCTTCGCCACTTTATACTTGATTTAACACATAAATTCCTTACCATACAACACTTTAACAACTCGATCTAAAACAGACAACTCTCAACATGATTTTTTATCAAAATAATATCATTATATAAATAAATATTCTTACAAAATTTACTAGAGAGACAGAGAATTTGCGGGAAGAGTTAAAAAAATGGCCTCTATATATATACTTTTAGCCGTGTATACATGATGGTTCGCGTATCGGTCCGTTACGTTATGTATCGTCCGGTTCGTAACGGTTTTGGAAAGTAATAATACCGTTATTTACTATCGATACTCATTTTAAAAGTCAATATTATCCGAGTCCATTATACCAGTATCGTAACTGTTACCGAAATCGATACAGCGACTGGAACCGTGGTATACATGTACCTAGAATCTATATATTTGTCTATACTTTTTTCTTTTTTTTTACGGTATATTTGTCTATACATGAGTGGTCTTATTCACACCAAATGCAGATGTCACCCCAAAATTAGAGGGCTAAAGTATCGCACTAGTTTTATTTTTCTCCACACACAAATGCACACTCCTTTTTGACAGATCATACCCCTACGCTGCTACGCATAATGCTCTTTGGTATGAGTATGGTGAGAATTGGACCTCCTGATTTTTGCATGCAAATATATTTATAATGATTTTTGATTTATTGGTGAATAAAAAATTCGTACACACTAAATATATAAATTAAATATATAAATCGTCGGATGCAATGGACGTAAATAAAATAAATTTTATAAAAAAATTTAGTAATGAATTTTCTTATTTACTTGTGAGAAGATTAATTTTGAATATATATATATAGGGTTAATTTCAAGAAACCCCTTATACTATCCAGTTTAATCAAATAATCCCCACTGTGTTAACTTTGCCCCATATACTATTCAATTTCATCATTATGCCCCCTCACCGCACATTTTGAGTCAAAATGCCTAAACTACCCTCAATAATATAAGGGGGTTTAGTTAAATCAATCATTTAAAAAAATTATTTTTCGAAAATCAATTATATTTTTCGCAAAAATTATAAATTCAAAACAATATATATATATTTTTCGGAGGGAGTATATTATTTTCCAAAATATGAATTATTTCGGAAAAAATAATATATATTTTTCGCAAAAAAATTATTTTTCAGAAAAGATCATATTTTGGAACATAATAGTATATATTTTTCGCAAAAAAAAAAAAATCATATTTTGGAACATAATAAATATTTTTTCGCAAAAAAATTATTTTTCATAAAAAAATCATATTTTGGAACATAATATATACTTTTTCGCAAAAAAAAAAAAAAATCGAATAAAAAATCATATTTTGGTACATAATATATATTTTTTGCAAAAAAAATATTTTTCGGAAAAAATTCATATTTTGGAACATAATATATATTTTTTGCAAAAAAATTATTTTTTGGAAAAAATCATATTTTCCAAAATATATATATATATATATTGAAATTTATAGTTTTTAAGAAAAATATAATTTATTTTCGAAAAATAATTTTTTTAAGGCTTGATTTCTTTAAACCTAATAAGTTTACAAAATCACTATTTTAAATGTCAAAAATAAATCTTTAATTCACCATTTTATTGCATAAATGTTCTTATATCTTTTTATTTCTTATAGGTTTGAATTGGAAAGGATGAAGAAAATATATTAAAGTGAAGAAAGGAATGCACATGGATGAAAGATGAAGAATATAATGCACATGAAAAAAGAAGAAATGACTTGGAAAGCATAAATATTCAAAGAAAAATAAAATAAAAGTAGATCTAACTTCACTTTACAATATGTCATTATATTCCAATTTTCTCTATAAATATGAGAGTAGTTGGAAATTGAATGGAGTTGGATGGTAGAAAGTGAGAAATTGTAGAGAGAATTTAGTTTTGTATCAAGTTTTTATTTTGTTATAATCTTTTTTTTAGTTAATGAAAATTTCTTCTATCATCATGTTTTATTTCTATATCATTATGTTAGCTTAAACATCTTCCCAAGGGAGTAATGAAGCCACCTTGGGTAAGATATACATAATTTTATTTTATTTCTTATTGTTTAATTCTCTTCCCGAATTAATTCTTTCAAGTGACAAAACCTACAATAGAAGTTGAAAATAGAGGAAGGATTCTCCTTGATTACCAATCAATGAAAATACGGGGAATGTCTACCACTATTTATATTTATTTATTTTTAAACCAAAACATTAGAGGGAGGATTTTCTGTAATTACCAATTAATGAAAATACGGGGAATGCCTACCAATATCTATGTTTATGTTTAATAGGTTGGAGGATAATTTGCAATAGAAATATATAATATTATTTATATAGACCCGGGTGGTGGATTCTCTTCCCTTGAGATTTCTTCCATCATTTGATAATTATCTAGTTATTTTAGTTTACTATTCAAAAATTCAAGAATTGTTTTAAGTAATTTCTTTTTATCTCGAAAAATATAGTTTTGGATCCTAGTCTCAAACCGATTTCTAAGTTGAGAGTGGTTCGACCCTACTTATTGCTATACTACTTTTAAGTAAAGTATTTGTAGGTATTATAAATTTTGTTGACCGGAGTTTGGTGAAGCAACGACAAATATTATCAAATCATCAACCATCAAAACCCCCTTATACTATTAAAGGAGGGTAATTTAGATATTTTGAATCAAAATGTGAGGAGGGGGCATAGTGATAAAATTTGATAGTATATGAGCAAAGTGAACATAGTAAAAATTAGTTGATTAAATTACAAATATGATTTTTTTTTAAGTAAACTCATACATATATATATATATATATATATGCGCATTTGTGTTGTCATAGGTCAGCGGCTATAGAGATAGTTGATACGTGTTCCTTTTGACATTGTATATTGACCTTGCATATATGGGGTTTGGTGGTGGAAATCCAAGTCATGCTCAGATGGATTTGTCCACTCTCTGTCTTTTTTTTAGCATCATTGTCACTCATTGCCCTTCCTAGCTATGATTCTATGTCCACTCCATCCTCAAAGCATATATT